>VMDR010001646.1:0-35491 GCA_007922815.1 Macrotus californicus
CCTCCAAATACCGTTAAGCTGGAGCCGCGGCTGTCCCTGCCCTGGGTCGGGGCCCCTTTGCGCTCCGCGCACCTGCACTTCCTGATCCTTGAATAAAGTCTGAGTGGGCTGCAACCTGCGTGGGCTCGGTTCTCTGTGCCGCGAACGTGCTAAGGGTGGGGGTGGTTCTCCTTGCCTCGGACCAAAGGCGTCTCAGCCGCGGGCGGAGAGAGGGAAGCGGATAAAAGGCAGAGGAGGGAGTGGCTGCAGTCCTGTCGCTGCTTGGGATTCACTGGGCAACCCCCCCACCCCACCCCCCCACTCTCACCCCGGAGTACTTTGCTGCCTACATTCCCCTTTCTACAGTTCATTCTCGATGTTTTGCTACTCAACACAAGTTTACTTAAATAATGGAATCGTTTTCCATCTTTACGTTCTATGGCATTTACATTCAGCGCTGGGGGGCCTCTAGCCTAGTAACTCTGAGCTCTCCCAGGGTTCCTCCCAGAGCTGGGCAGCGGGGAAGCCAGATGGGTCACGCCCTTTCAGAGTTGAACTGTTTGCTCGCCTCTCCATCCAGTGCCTCCCAAACACACAGAGTCTAGATAAAATGGCAGATGCCAGGCAATTTCCTGGAGGCACCCTTTCCACTGGGGCCACCTCCAGGAGGCTCACTCTGTAGACACTGGCATCCTGGAGCCATTACAGGTTTGGAGACCCAGTTTTGGGGCCCAGCTTGACATCCACTGCAGGCTGGCACCTCTGACTCACCCCAGCGCTGCAGGGGAGAGGAGAGCTAGGACCAAAGAGCCTGTGCCCCGATGTGCTTCCTCCCCACAGAGCAGGCCCCCTCTTGCTGCAGCCTCAGAGTGAGGCTTTGAGGTGTCAGGTCCTGGCTGCTGTCCAGCTCCAAGCTTCCAGCTGGAGAGCAGTGTCCTTTCTTCCCTGGGTTCAAGAGCAGTCCTTGGAAAATGAGACAGCAGCTCCCCTGTCTCAGCCTGTGATGCTCTTAGCACAGCTCACAGCAAAGCCTGAGCTCTCAGGAAGAGGCGTTCTTCCTCATTTTATTAGGGGAAATGAGGGAACAACCCAAGTGCCCATCAACTGATGAAGAGACCAACAAAATGTGGTTCATCCACACAACGGGATGTTGCTCAGCCACAAAACTAATGGAGTATCAACACGTAACGCAGGCTGTACAGACCTCGAAAATGTGCTAAGTGAAAGAAGCCAGACAAAAGACATATACCGCATGATTCTATTCATACGAAATGTCCAGCACAGGCGAATCCACAGCGAGAGAGCACGCTGGTAGTTGCCAGGGGCCAGGGGAATGACTGCTAATGGGTGCAGAGTTTCTCTTTGGGACGAGAGAAAAGTTCTGGAACCGAGTAGTGACAAGAGCCACACCACAGTGCAAGTGTGATGAAGGACACCAAATTGTACACTCTGTTTTTTCGGGGGAAGGGAGGGAGAGAAACATTGATCTGGGGGTGACTGGGGGTGGAACGTACAATCCAGTCACGTGCCCTGACCGGGAAGGCCACCCGCAACCTTTCGCTTTACAGGATGCGCAGCTGACTGAGCCACACCAGCCAGGGCCTGAATTGCAGACTTTAAAATGACTAAGATGGAAAATTTTATGACATAGGAGTTTCACCGCCACCACCGCCACCACCACAAACGGAGTGGTACCTGGCACAGACGTGTACCACATAGGTATTAACTCTACGTATCATTATGACATATCCTAGGCACTCAACAAATGCTCATTGTCCTGAAAGAAACATCTGCTATGAGCGAGGAACTTAGCATTTCCCATCCATTTACTTCTCACAACCACCTTTGGAAGGATAAATTATATTCATTTTACACAATAAATAAGAAAATAGACTCAGGGGCGTAGGTGTCAGACTTGGGAAGGAGGTAGAATAAGCTGACTAGCAATGCCCAAATCCGTGCTAAAATTTAGTGTTCCCTAATAATAATATGTACTAAATATTGGTTTCCACGGAGTAAACACTACACAAATGGGGTCCTTGGAGTCCAGCGCAACTGGGAAGGTCCCAGGTCAGAGCAAATGGGGATTGGATGCTCCCGGGCCCGTGGAGACCAGACTCGGCGACGTGGCACCCCCTAGAGGCCGCGGGGCGCGGCCGGCCGACTGGTGCGGGCGCAGTTGGCGCTAAGCTCGCACCGCGGGCGCCGGAGGATCCAGGATGGTCCTGTCCGCAGCGGACAGGGAGGCACTGTGCGCGCTGTGGAGAAAGCTGGGTAACAACGTGGGCGTCTACGCGACGGAGGCCCTGGAGAGGTGCGGAGAGGCCCTAGCGCCCCCTAGGATCACCTGCCTCCCTGACCGCCGCGGGAACGGGTCCCCCAGCGCCCATGATGCCCTCCTCCTCAAGCCCCTACCCCAGGGTGGCACCTCACTCGCTGTTCCTCCCGAAGGACCTTCCTGGCCTTCCCCTCCACTAAGACCTACTTCCTCCACCTGGACCTGAGGCCCGGCTCCGCCCAGGTCAAAACCCACGGCCAGAAGGTGGCCGACGCGTTGTCCCTGGCCGTGAACCACCTGGACGACCTGCCTGGCGCCCTGTCGGCTCTGAGCGACCTGCACGCGCACAAGCTGCAAGTGGACCCTGTCAACTTCAAGGTGAGTGCTTGATCCTCTCAACGGGGGTGGGGGGAGCTCCCATAAGGGAAGAATGTGGGGGGACAGATGGACCTCGGTGGGGACCACTCTGTCCCTCCGCAGCTCCTGGGCCACTGCCTGCTGGTGACCCTCGCCCGGCACTACCCCGGAGACTTCAGCCCCGCCCTGCAGGCCTCGCTGGACAAATTTCTGAGCCACGTGATTTTGGCCTTGACCTCCAACTATCACTAAACTAGGGGTGAATGATCGCGGGACCCCCCAGCGTTCCCTTCCTGCGACGGTCTAGTGTCAGAGTAAAGTCCCCGAAAAAAAGCCTCAGCCGCGTGCGTGCCTGTGTTCCCCGGGGCGTGCGCGCAAGGGTCCTGAAGGGATTCGTGAGAAGCGCTGCCCTCCCACCAAAGGAAGGGTGGGGGTCTGGAGGGGCCGGAGCTGCACATCCCGCCTTGGCAGGGTCTGGGCGTGCCCTTGGCCCACTTCCGCTAGACGCCCTGGGTGGCCCAGGGGAGATTCAAGTTGCCCTGTCCTCCGCGGCCAGTGGCTTTTGGTACAACGGGTCCCAAGTGCATATCTTAAACCCCGACCCACCGCACGCTTGGCTGCAGCCACTTGGAGACCCACACTCGAGGCTTCAGACCCTTGGGAGTGGGGTAGAATGTCGGGGGTCATAGGCTTGCCGTAGCTGACGAGAACGGGTCCCTCCCCAGAGCTGCTCGCTTCGGGTGACTCCGCAGATCTGGTATTTGGGGCCTGGTCCCTCGCCCCCGTAGAACTGAGGGCAGAGTGCCAGGAAGCGGGGTACAGCCCTTAAGAAAATTGGGGAACGGCGCCCCCTGTCGGTGCAGATAGGACTTATCAGAGACCAACCTAAACAACGGTACAGTGACTCTAGAAGAGCATTGGGGACTTTGGGGGATCCAGGAGGCTTGGGGTGAAACCCCCACTTTGGACCTGGTGGAAGGAGGTGCGCCCTGGCTGCCCCAGCACCCAGTCACGTAGTGGACCAGGGGCTGGTCCAGAGTCCTACCTACAGCCACATTTCTAAGGAAACAGAAGTCAGAACAGGTTTCTTTAAATAATTCTTCCTCATAAAATTAATCATCATCATTGTAGAAACTTCGGGAAATGCAATAACTACTTCACCTACTGTCCCTTCTTATGTACCCCAGTGGGTCCAGCACACCCATCATTCCTCCAGTTCCCACCTGACCCATGGGGAAACTGTGTGTGAACACATGAAGGACATGGGAGTTTAGATACAAGAGCACACGTGTGACACACATACACAGACACAGAAGCGAACACACGCACTGGCAGAAATAGTCCCCCCCAGAACTGTAACAAGGTAACATTTAATGGACAGCCTTCCAGGTAGTTCTAGGGACATCTAGAGATATTTTTCTTAAGAAATGGTACCCTCAAGGTGACATTGGAAAGTGGGCACATTGGACTATCTAAAGAGAAAAGTACTTGGTATGGGGAGGGGAAAAAAAAAGAAGCAAATTTAAAAAAGAAATTGGAGAAAAACATCTGTCACAAACAGCAAAGGGTTGTTATCACTAGACCTCCAAATTCTTTGTCCTCACTCTCTGCCGTTTTCTCTTTGAAGTCAGTCAACCCACTAGAAAAATAAGCCCCAGGAGTAAGGCAATTCCCAGTGCACCTGCATGACATTTGCAATGATACACGCAAGCCATGCAAATTAAATGCTCATTGATGAGATGCCTGTTGTGAAAACATATTTTAAAAGCAAGATCCCACAATACTCTTCTGGCGGAAGTGTAACTTCATGTACAACTTTTCCATAATATATAACTTTAATTCAGTTGTATCCAGTCGTGGGCCAGCAAATGTTTAGCAACTGGCACGCTGGAAAAAGGGAAAGCGGGCTGGTTTGTAGCATTTGCCAATTTCCATGGTTTAAATGTTGCCGCCGCAGCTCATTTCAAGATGTCTATGCTATCAGTGAGTGGGAAATTAGGACGGGATGCAGAGTGGCTGCTGCTACTGTGTTGTGTTTCTCTTGTCCAGACACAAGAGATGTGAACTCAGATAACGGTAAAATGTAGTCACGTAATTAGGCAGTAATAAGTTTTCGGTATTTATTAGCTTTGTTTTTAACATGACCTATTTATTTGTAAATGAACATCATTTAATTTTTAATAGTGGTTGCGTTTAACAGTCAGCTCTCAGAATTCCTGAAAATTTAACACAAGATGATCTAAGGGGGCTCTAGCACATCACGGGTCTTACCCTTGACATTTAACAAGTGCAAATTCAGTTCTTCAGTCCTGCTTCGGGGAAGGCAGCCCACAGAAAAGAGTGGCACACGTGTATAAAGATGCTACGCACAGTGACGTCCTTTACAGAACTGTTCATCAGAGCAGAGAATAATAGAGGAGAAGTTCAATAAACCATGGTAGCCCTGGCTGGTGTGGCTCAGTGGATTGAGCGCAGGCTGAGAACCAAAGGGTCGCCGGTTCAATTCCCAGTCAGGGCACATGCCTGGGTTGCAGGCCAGGTACCCAGTGGGGGGCATGTGAGAGGCAACCACACATGGATGTTTTTCTTCCTCTTTAAAAAGAAAAAGGAAAAAGAAAAAAACAATCATGGTAGAGTCCAGTAAGAGACCACTAATCAGCCATGACAGAGAATGAGGCCAGCCTTTGGGCACAGGCAGGAGCAAGGCCGCATTCACATGACAGCATGCCGCAGGCCAATGTGTACGGTGTAAATCCACGTTCACATTGGCACAGTCATCACAAGAGAACTTGAAAACAATACACACTAAAGGTTGCCCACAGTCTTCCACAGGCATGGGACTGAAAGGACAGAGAAGGACATTGTCAACAAACTTTACAGAGTCCCAGAGAAGGAAAGCGGCTGGGGGGTAGGAGTGACTTCTTATTCGTATGTCTGTTTTTCATTTTCACAAATAATGTGCAGAAAACCTTGCCCTGAATATTTGTAGCTAAATTTCTACACACAAACGTAAGTATTCCCTTGAGTGTGTGTGGGGTGGGGTGGGGGGGTTATAGAAGTGGCATTTCTGGGGTAATTGTGTGTCCACTGCTATGGCTTTTGGGCAATATTACCGAAATTGCAGGCTCATCAGCAGGAGACCAGTGCCTGTACCCCCTCCACTGTTCTTCGTGGTTGCCAGCTTCCATTTGTGTGAATTGCCACTCCTTGTGAATTGCCCATTTGTGTCCTTTGCCCACTGCCTACTGTGGCGTTGTCAGATTAGCCCACAGAAGCCCGTCTTCTTTAGACCTGTAGAAGAGCCCTGGCTGGTGTGGCTCAGTGGATTGAGTGCTGGCCTGTGAACCAAAGGGTCTCCGGTTTTTGATTCCCAGTCAGGGCACATGCCTGGGTTGTGGACCAGGCCCCCAGTAGGGGGCGCATGAGAGGCAACCACACATTGATGTTCTTTTCCCTCTTTCTCTCTCCCTTCCCCTCTCTTAAAAATAAAATCTTTTAAAAAATTAAAATTCAATGGATAAGTGTAAGGAATAAAACATAATCCTAGAATTCATGATCTTAAAAGTAGGTCAGAATCAATTATCCAGACTGCAGGTCCTGTGTATCTTTCCATTTTGTGCCCCTTGTGCCTCATTTGCCTCACCCAATTCTGATTCTACTAAGAATGTACTTGAGGCAGAAAGAAAGTGACCCTAGAGAGAAGACGGAGATGTAGAAGGGAATGAGTAACCAAGAACGTGGTAAATACATTAACTGTGTGTAAGATATTGTCTCTGGAGTCAAAAAGAAAAAACCTCTCCCTTGCTGGCTTTGAGCACGCAAGCTGCCACGATGTGGGCGGCCCTCTGGAGGCCTCTTGCTGAGAGCAGGAAGGCGGCTGAACGCTGCCCACCACCAAGCGAGCCTGGCCTTCTCCAGCACAGCTCAGATGAGCCCCGGATTGCAGCCTGTGAGAACCCCGCTGAGACTCGACTCCTGATCCTCAGAAACTGTGAGATAGTGCCATTTTCAGCAGTTCGGTTTGTGGTAAATGATTTTCACACGTCAGGAGAGCAATGCCCTCTGGACAGAGGGGGTGTGATGGGGGAGGATGGGAAATTCCCAAGAGCTAACAATGTTCTATTGGGTTGGCCAAAAAGTGGGTTTGGTTTTAAAGTAAAACTAGCTCTGGCTGGTGTGGCTTGGTGGATTGAGTGCGGGCCTGCAATCCAAAGGGTCGCCGGTTCAATTCCCAGTCAGGGCACATGCCTGGGTTGCAGGCCAAGTCCCCAGTTGGGGGTACGTGAGGGGCAACCACACATTGATGTTTCTCTCCCTCTTTCTCCTTCCCTTCCCTTCTCTAAAAAATAAATAAATAAAATCTTTTAAAAAAATAAAGTAAAACTAAAAGATACATTTTTTGTTTTCACCAATAACTTTATTGAACAACGTATTCGCTGTCTTGTTCCACTACCTTCTGCCATCCTTCAGGCAACTTCATAATTCCATCTTCCCAAAACTTTGTATCTTTTTGAGCAAAGAACTGTTCCAGGTGCCTTTCGCAGTCTTCCAGGGAACTGACATTTTTTCCATTAAGAGAATTTGTCAAGACCGAAGTAAATGGAAATCCAAAGGTGTGATGTCTGGTGAACACAGCAGGTAAATGAGAACTTCCCGGCCAAGCTGATAACAGTTTTTGCCTGGCCATCAAAAAAATATGCGGCCTTTCGTTATCCTGATGGAAAATCACGGTCTTTGTTGACTAACTCCAGACGCTCTTGGTCAAGGGCTGCTTCCAGTCGGTCTAACTGGGAGCACTTGTTGGAATTAAGAGTTTGATTTTCCAGGAGCTCATAATAGAGGACTCCCTCCCAACCCCACCACATCCACACCATTGCTTTCTTTGGATGAAGACCGGCCTTTGGCAGGGTTGGTGGTGGTTCATTTTGCTTGCCCCACGATGTCTTCCGTTCCACGTTAAAGTATCCACATGGCCCATCGTGGTTCGTTTTAAAAATGGGACGTTTTTGTTATGTTTTAGTAGACAACTGCAGATGGAAATAACCGACAGGGAGGTGGCTTTTTGCTGAACTCATGTGGAACCCAAACATCAAAGTGACCAACATAACCAGGCTGGTGCGAATGACTTTCTGTGCTTGGGTTGGATATTTTGAGTATGTCAGCTCTCTCCCACGTGGTATGTTGCCTGTTCTCAGTTAATGTCTCGATTTGGTCACGGTCAACTTCAACTGATCTCCCTGACCGTGGAGCATCGTCCAGCGAGAAATCTCCAGCACGAAACCTTCGCAAATCACTTCTGACACGTTCAATCAGTCACAGCACCTTCTCCACACGCTGCACAAATCTTTTCTTTCTTGCGCTTCAGCTGTTTTCACCTTCCTTGAAATAATAAAGCATAATATGCTGAAAATGTTGCTTATTTTCTTCCATCTTCAATATGAAAAAGGCTACACAAAAATTTACCAATTTTGGTATTTTTGAAAAATGCATGCTGATGTGACAGCTGTCACAATAGAATCTAACAAAATTGTTTTGAGTGAAGTTTAAAGTCAACTAAGCGCCGCTAGAGCCATCTTATGGAAAAAAAACGAACTCTTTGGCCAACCCTGTATCTCCTGACCCACGTGAACACACAGGGCTTGCCTTTGATTTTCTACCCTGCTTTGTGTTCTCTCCTGTAGGGAGAAGCTGGGCCAGCTCTGGCGCCAATTGGCCTTAAGTCCTAGGCATGCTGGACCTTGGGTGGGGGGGGATTAAAGAGTGTCCCAGAAGAGGGACCTGTGGTGGCAGAAGAACCAGGAAAATGTAATACTGTGTTGTATTACACAGTACTATTATACATACATTACGGTATTCTACATTTGAAAGTTCGACAGTAGGGCTTAAAAGGTGTCATCACAAGAAAGACACTGCGTGGCTGTGTGGTGATGGATGTTACCTAGAACAATGCACAAGTGTCTGGGCATCGTTCAGCTGTACACCTGCAACCGGTATTGTCAACTACACCTCAAAAATAAAAGGTGGCCCGGTCCTAGTGGGGAAGTGCCCTTGCCACTGCTCCTCTCCTGGACTGTGAGGACACTGTAGCACAGGTACCCCTCGCAAACCTCCTTGGGATGGCAGCCCCACAAGTGCTCTGTGGGGGAGTCCGGTGAGCAAGGTGACATGGGCAGAGGACAAAGGCAAGAGGAGCTGGCAAATTAGGAGCCCCAGGAAAAGAAAGAAGAGGAGGAGCAAGGGAAGGGAAGGTACTATTGAAATGTGGATGCTGGAGCTTTCCCTGTAGGCTTCCGGATACCCATGGGGAGGGAGGGTCGCCTCTGGCACTCTTGGAAGGATGGTCAGTCTTTATCCACGGGCTGGGCCAGGGACCACGGACCACAGACCACGGGCACCTGGTGGCAGACCCTGTGCAGGTCTGTGAGTGGCCATCAGCTTTTTCACCGGCAACCTTGCACCCAGGTTAAGCACTTGTGGGGACGTGGGTGACGTAAAGGAAGGCTTGTCTGGGGGCTGGTGTAGGGACTGTGCAGTGGACATAAAAGGGTATGTTCTGTCAGCAATTGAGGACATGACGACTCAACTCTCTTTTCTTAAGGTCCAAACAGAACAAATATTATCTTCTGCATGTGCCCCGATGGCTCAGGTTGGGAGCTCTGCTTCTGGGAAGTCACAGAGCATCTCAGTTCACATCCCAGAAGAAATGCTACTAGGGATTTGAAGTTAGTGCCCCAGGTCCCGGGACACTCTCCTGCTGTCCCAGTATCACATACGAAGTGCCTGCCTCCATCCCAGCTCTGTGTCCTGTGGACCAGCAGCATCAGCACCCCGCTAGCACAGGTTACAGTGTGGGGGAGCCTCGCAAACACTATGCTCAGTAATAGCTCATCACAGGGCACTTACTGTGTGCTTCCACTTACATGAGTGTCCATGAGGCAAGTCCACAAAGACAGAAGTAGATGAAATGGCTGTGTAGGGTGGGGGACAGGGGAAAGGGAACTAAGTGACTGCTAATGGGCGAAGGGTTTCCTTCTGGCGTGATAAAAATGTTCTAAAATTAAATAGTGGTAAACTAGCTGGCATTATGAATATACTAAAAACTGCTAAATAGTACATCTTCAAGTTATTAAAATGTTGAATTTTATGTTGTCACTTTATCTCAAATAGAAAATCTATCTGCAAAATAAAAGTGTATGTGTTTAGGCCCCTCCCCAGACCAGCAGAGTCTGGGGGACCAGTCCTCTAGGTAACTCTGACACTATCAAGTCCAAGAACCATTCAACTGACCCAATCTCCAAAGGTCCCAAACCCCACTGGGGCCACCATCCTCTTCGTGGGTGAGGCATTCCCGTGCATATCCCCTCTCCCACTTGCCTGAATCATGGCAGGGCACCACCTCCTCCAGGAAGCCCCCTCCAGTTCCCAGACCCAGCCAAGCGCAACCAGCTACTGAGCAGCCCTGCTATCCCAGGGAGGGTACCCACATATCCACATGATGCCGTGAGAGCAGCCCAGGGCCTGCTGGTAAAGCCCAGAGAATGCTCCCCAAGGCTAGGCTCTGCTCTGGACCCTGTGAGCTCCATGCAGGCTGCAGGGCCAGCAGTTTCTCCAGCTCTCCCTCCCCCAGATTGTAGCCCTGGGCCTGGCTAGAGATCCCCAGCCTGAGTAGTTAGGGAAGCCCCAGAAGCCCTGCCTACCCTGGCCACAGGGCCTCTTCCCCAGGACAGCCTGGGCCTCGTGCAGGGTTAGGAGACTCCACAACCCACACTAGGTGCTCGTCACCATGCCCTCCTCCACTGGCCAGAAGCAAGGTAGGGGTGGGAGAGTCCCCAAGAACACAGTAACTGGGGTGGATCTAAGGGCCTAGAATCTACCATGACCTTGGACCCCTGGAGGACCTGTACACAGTAGCTCTGCCCACTCATCTCCCTTCAGGGACTGCAATGGCATCCCTGCTTCTTTAAACAAAAACTTATTTCCCCACATTTAAAAAATTTTAGAGAGGGCTCAAGGTCGGGGGTGTGCCCTCTGGGCCCAAGCCCCCTCATTGTTTATGGGTGACCTCCTCTTGGCACCCTCTGTGCCATGCACCATCCCCCAGCTTCTGTCTGGGAACTCCCCTCTGCTGGGGCTCAAGAAGGGGCATGGGGGTTGTGTCATCCTCAGGGCAGCCCGTGCTGTGCTGTGCATTGCCCCCATCAGTCTGGCCTCCTCTGTGCCCACCTAAAGCACAGGACCACTCACTGTCCACTGCTATACTGGCACCCAGGAGCTTGATGAGCAGTTAGAACCCATGAGACCCAAGGGTCTGGAGTGCACCCTCGAGTGGTGGATGGGTACCTTCCAACTAGGGTTGGAAGAGCTGGGCAACAAAGTCTGGATCCCGTCCTCCCCGCACAAGGGCTCAGACCCTCTGGTCCTGGATCAACTGGTCGGAGACCAGGTTTGCCAGGAGCAGGTGCAAAGCCCCTCTAAGCCCTTCCAGGGCTGCCTTGACCCTTGACCTCAGTCCCACCTGCCTTCTGGCTGGGACACCAGGCCTATTTCTAAACCAGGGACATTCCTTTTTCAAAACCACCATCCCGCCATGCACAATACATGAATACACTGTCCAGAACATGTGGGATACACTGTCCATACATGAGTAGTGTCCAGAACATGTTACTCAACTGTACTTGCAAATGGTTAACATAGTAAATTTTACATATATTTTACTATACTAAAAAGAAACCGCACCCCTCCAGGGGATGAGGGAGAAGGGAGATGCTTGTACAGCCCAGTATCCTGGCTGTGCACCCACACCCCCCACCCACGTTGCCTGAGCTGACGTGCCTTCTGCCAGCTTGAGTCCCGTCCCTGCCTGTCACAGGTTAGGTTGTACAAGTGAGTCAGGAACCCGTGACCCCAGCTCTCATTCCCTTTGCCTCTCCCCTCCCATCCCAGTACCACCCTTAACCCACTCACAGCTTTCCACCAATTCGTGTCCACTTCCCAAACCCAAAGATGGCAGCACGCCTCTACCCAGCTAGCCTGGTGTCCACACCAAGCAGTCTCCAGTGAGGCTGCTTTTGCTCTGGTCCAGCCTCAGCTGCAGGCAGGGGGAGTGGCCCCTGGGTAGGACACCCTCCTGACACTGCACTCCTTCCCCAGACAGAGAAAAGCTATGTCACAAGCCTGCAGGGCAGTTCACCTATCTCCACATCCTCTGAGAAGGGGACAGACTATGGCAAGGGAGCCCAGAGCAAGACCATCGGCCACATTATAGTGCCGGTAGCCACAAGACCCATACCTCTTGAGTGACCACCAAGCCAACTAGTCTTTGCACAGAGGGGACGGGGAGGACTGCTTTCAAACCGTGGCCACCAGAAGCTCTTTCCAAATATAAACCCCAAACCTCCCTGAAGCGAGAAAGGGAAGAGCTCCCAGTTATCCTTCCAGAAGGGCTCATTCTGGTCTCACAATACACAGCTAGGAAACAGGGGCCCTCCCTCCAATGTGAGTCAAATCACCTCGTCCCCGCCCTCGGAGGACCGCGTTGCTGTCATGTGGATACTGTCCAAGGGTCTTTCTCTCTTTGCCCCAAGTAACTCCAAGAGTGCAAGCTGTAGGTAGCTCCCCTGAGCTACAGTGCCAGGTTGAGGACATGCTGACGGCAGATCAGACAGGTCTAAATTCCTAAAGAAACGTGGGCACATGGGGTACCTCCCTCCTCCCTAGTGGAGCCTGTGGTCTGCACTGAGGGGTGGAGCCAGGCTGCTCAGACACTGAAGAAAGGACAGGAGCAGCCAATCAGCGGGCAGCTGAGCACACCAGGCTCTAGTCATTAGGAAAAGGGGAGGTGGAGGGTGTTGGATGCCCCAAGTCAAGGAGGAGTCCAACAGTGAAATCACAGCATCGGAAGGTAAGAAAAGCTCACCGAGCACGCACCATGTCACCACCCCCTGTGGAAAGCGGAGGTGAAGAGTCCAGAACACGCAGGGACAGGAGGGACTCCACAGCAGCAGTCAGGAGGCAGCCTGTCAGATTTATTTATTCCCACTAAACGTAGCCCAAGAACACAGGAGCGATTCTGTACATCTCTAGAAACTCACAGCCAGCTCCAAAACAACAGAAAATTTAAACTACAAAAGAGGAGTTGTATTCAGCAAATATAAAGGGTGACTTCAAGCCGTGGTGAACGTTTATCAGACTATTTACAGGGCCTGGGCGTGGGCTCAGATCTCGCCAGCCTCCTTCTCTTCCAACGCCTTCCCGTTGGAGCTCTCCAGCCTCCAGTCGGTGGCCCGGCGCTCGCTCCGCCCTCGCTCCCAGGGCTCCTCCCTTGGTGCCCGCTCCCTGGAGAACCTGGGAAAAGGGAACAGAGGCTCAGCAGAGGCTGTCGTCTCCCTTTTGACTGTCTCCTCATGTGCCAACAACTTGGACCCTCAACACCAGGGAAGGACCCGCCACACCTGGGAAGGCTCCCAGACAGGCCCGAGAGCAGCCAGGCCTGCTATCTTGTGCCCAAACCACAGCCACTAAAAAGTGACATTTGCAAAGATTTCTAATAATAGCTATTAATATTAATGAAGCAAAAGAAAGTACAACAGAGGTCCGCACCTAGGTTATGATCTGTTATGTAAAAACAGTGAAAAAAAAGTGCTAACAGTAGTTATGAGTGGTGTCTGTTTCCCTTAGAAAGACCACAATGAGGTACACAGGGCCTGGTCAGGATATAAATCTCAGGGGCTCTGTGTATCCAAGTGACAGCGAGTGGGCAGCTCCAAGTATAGCAGGCAACCAGTGCAGGCTGTCCCCATGTGTAACCAGCTCCACAGCACCTCAACTGTCCCATCCCTGAGTCCACTGCTGCTCTTAGCTAAGGGTTCCCAGTGCTCTGGGCCCCGTTCATGATTCAAGGCCCCAGCACTCAGTCCCACAGATGCCCAGCCAGTCTCCTGAGCAACAGGTAGGGCCAACAGGCTCAGGCCCTGATGACAGACCCCACCAGACCCTGGGAACACAAAGAGAAAGGGCTCACTCCTGGTTGCAGCTACTGAAGAAGTCAGAGTAGTTACTTGTATTTCGCACTCCGGTCCCTGGAAGCCCGGCGGTGGCCCCGGCTGTGGCTCCGGGAACGACTGCGGTGGCGCCGGTGTCTGTCTCGGGACCAGGACCGGGAAGACTTTCGTCGTTCTCTGGAGGTAGATCTTGACCGCCTCCGACGCCTGTCCCGGGAGCGTGACCTGCAGTGGATGACCAGAGGCTCTGAAGGCTCTGGTGGCCCCACCCCAAACACCCTCTTCTCTCTGCACATTCTGCTTGATGGTTACTGGTAACTCCCCTACCTTCCCACAAATTTAGATCTTGAGTTCACAATAGTCCCATCAGTTAATCACTGGTCAGAAAGAATTACAGCCAGACCCTTCCCAGAAACTTTGCCAGGAAACTCGGGGCCACCAGAAGACCCCGGCAGCGCCCTCTCATTGACAGCAAGTCTTTCTGCTACACTAAAGCCCCAGATTACCCAACAGATGGGGCTTGAGTCTCACCTTGCATCCATGCCCTTCACGAGCCAGCTCTACCCACCAGTTAATAATTGTTGTTATAAAGGTTAAGTTATTAAGAAAAACACATATGGAAAAGAACATCTTACTTAAGAACTCTTAAATGGATCTAGAAACCTACCTCCTACGATCTCTGGTTCTTGATCCAGACCTAAAATAAAAGAAAAAATGAAAAATTTCTCCCAAACAGCCCATCCCTCACACCTAAGGGGAGGTGCCCCAAATCCATGAGGTGAAGGAGGGAAGACTTCCCACAGAAACATGTAGTCTTCGAGGCGCTCACTCACTCTCAGACCGGCAGGACCAAACGTCCATGCTCACAGAACCAGGCCTCCCACTAACCCTCAGCTCCTAGCTGTTTTTTGGCAAAAGGACAGGACCAGCCCCCTGCGTGCAGTAACTGGCTCTGAAAAGTCTTTGCTGCAGTATCACAGCTATGCAAACAGTCCCCCAACAGACACACACGTTAGACAAAAGTCTCGAGTGTTAAACACAGGCTCACTGCCACGTGAGGGTCACATGAGCTCCTTGGGAAATAGCATACAATCAGTAATCCCCCAAAATACACACTGCAACAGGGCCTCATTTTACAGTGTTCTACAGCAGAAACTTACATGGCTGCCACCACCATGTGCTGAGGAGGAGGTGACAAAAGACACTCATAAACTAGGTGGCTTGAGGTGATTTGATAAAGGCTCTTGGAAAGTAGTTTCCATAACACCTTCTAATATTTATGTATCCAACTGGTCCCCAAAGCCCCAAGGAACAGTACATAAAACACTCAAACACATACAAAGACGATCTCTGGAGTGCTTGTGCCAACAGTCTTTCGGACAGGCAACAAAAGCAAAAACAAACAAGTGGTACTACATCAAACCAAAAAGCTTCTGTACAGCAAAGGAAACCATCAAAATGTAAGAAAATATTTGCAGACCTGGCTGGCATGGCTCAGTGGATTGCGCACTGGACCGCAAAGCAAAGGTTTGCTGGTCCGATTCCCAGTCAGGGCACACGTCTGGGTGGGAGCAGGCCAGGTCCCCAGCAGGGGGCACATGAAAGGCAACCACTTATTGGTGTTTCCCTCCCTTCCTCCCTTCCCCTCTCTCTAAAAATAAATAAAATCTAAAAAAAAAAAAAAAAGAATTATCTTAAAAAAAAAAGAAAGAAAACATTTGCAAATCATGTATCTGATAGGGGCTTAATATCCAGAACATAAAGAACTACCATAATTCAAAAGAGAAAAATTCCAGTTAAAAAAATAGGCAAAGAATCTGAATAGACATTTTTCCAAAGAAGACATACAAATACCAATGGGCTCAACATCACTAATCAGGGAAACGCAAATCAAACACACAATGAGACATCACCTTTCAGACTGGCAATCGTCAAAAAGACATTCAAGTGTTGGCAAGAATGTGGAGAAAAGGAACCCTGATACACTGTAGGTGGGAGTGTAGTGACAGATCAGAGCAGCCACTATGGAAACCAATAAGGAGGTTCCTCAGAGAAATCCAGCATGACCAATGACCCAGCAAGTCCACTTCTAGGCAGACAGAGTACTCCCTCTTATCTTTAGTTTCATTTTTGTGGTTTCAGTTACCCACAACCACCTCAGTCTGAAAACATTACATGGAAAATTCCAGAACTAAATAAGTTTTGAATTGCACATGGTTCTGAGTAGATTATGAAATCTTGCAGCACCCTGCTCCACTCTGGAAATCATCCATTTGTCCAACATACCCATGCTGTAAACGCTACCCACGTGTTAGTCACATCACGGCCATCTTGGCTATCAGATCGACTTGAATTAGGGCAGTGCTTGTGTTCAAGGCACCGTTACTCTGCTTACTAACGGCCATAAAGAGCAGGAGTAACGATGCTGGCAATTTAGACGTGCCAAAGAGAAGCCACCAAGCGTTATGCACACACAGGGAAAAAAACAGCACATACAGGGTAGGTACTATCTGCGGTTCCAGGCATCCACCGGGGGTCTTGAAGTCTATCTCCCAGGGAGAAGGGGCAACTACTGCATTTGCCTACATGAAATGAAATCACTATCTCAAAAAGATACCTGCAACCCCAACCTCGTGTCTACTGACAGATGCACGAAGAAAGAAAATATGATCCACGTATAAAGGGAATGTTATTTGACAAGACAAAAGGGGAAAATCCTGCCATTTGTGACAACACGGATGGACCCTGAGGGCATTATGTTAAGGGAAATAAGCCAAAGACAAATACAATATGATTTCACTTATATGTCGAATCTAAAAAACCTCAAACTCAGATACGGAGGTGGTGGGTGGTGAATGAAAAAGGTAAAGGTGAGGGAAAAAAGAATATTCAGCTATTACACATCATTGTAAGGACACACTGCTGGGGGACGACCTCAGAGATCAGGTGAGTGCACACAGGCATGACCAAAACTACAGTGGTCACCTGTGTAAAAAGGGGTTTGCATGTTTTGCTCAATATGTTTTTATACTCTTGTGAGTCTCTTTACAATCAGAATCTGTTAGGTTAATTAAAATAATGAAAAGAAACACAAAAAACACACTAAATATTTATGTGTTCCTTCTCACTTATGCACTGAGGAATTCCTTCAGCAAAGCCCAGTTGCAAGGCATTTCAAGGACAATGAGCTGTACCCAATAGGAGTTACTCCCGGCTCAAGTCTCTTCCCTGAACTCCGACCAGACTCAACTTCTCCACTTGGATGTCTCAGGCATCTCAAACGGAGCATGGCCAGAGCCAAATTACACTGCCCACACCCTCCTTACCCCAATACACTGCTCCCGGTCTTCCCCACCTCCCTAAGTGGCCACCAAAGGCCGGACACCATGAGGCCAACTCTATTCGCCCTTTGCTGCTTCACCAACAAATCCTATCAGCTCTATCCCCAGAACACACCCAGACCCTTCCCACACTCACCTGATTCAAACTGCCACCTCTTCCTTCTGCATTCTCCCAGCAGGCTCCTTACCATTCTCACTGACCCTGCCCCTGCCACCTGCACTTGTCCACAGCAAGGCGGCAGGTCCCACCCTCCTCCCCGGCCCCACATCACTCAAGGCAAAGCCAGAGCCTAAACAGCCCCAAGGTCCTACCCCCACAGCAAGACATAGCAGTGTGACAACACATGCTCCTCCCGGTCCTGTTTGCTGAGGGCTACATCCACAGGAGTAAAGATGTGGCAGGTTCCTCTCCCTCTTCTACTCTTTAGCTCTTGAGAGGGTCTACACCTTCCCAGACAAGAATTAGGTCATCAGAGCTCTCGTGCAGCTGGAGATGGACACACAAGTCTTCCTGGACCAGCCAAGACCTCGCTGGACTGAACATGCTGCAATTCTGCTTGTTTTCTTTTAACGGTCACTCAGATACTGAGCAGACCTCGACTGTTGTCAGCAATACTGAGACGTAAGGAGCAGGGGTTTCCTTGCGCGCACGCGCTACCATGGACTGACCTCCTACTGAGCCGCTCCTCCCGCTCCCTCTCTTCTCGCCTCCTCAAGCGATCCTGATTTCTCTTCTCCTGCTTTTCAGCCACAGTTTTCTAAATAAATGAAAAATTGGCGAATGAGAGAAGAGCAAGTTACATCAACTAGAGTGTGAATACTGTTCAACAAAGCATGCTTATATGATCTCAGTACTGGTAATTTAAAAATCTAAGAGAGTCTCTTAAACAAGAACATGATCATTTAAAAAAGTTCCTTTACAATGAAAAATGGAAAACTCATTTAAAAATGCTTTATCACTACATTTTATACAGTTAGTGACAAACGCACACTCTAAGGGGTGCAGTACTTACTTCTAAGTCACAGAAAATGTATATTACTTCAAAAGTCAGTCCAGAAGCTTAGTGTTTTACCCATACGAGACCCCACCAACTATGTGGTAAAAGAGAACACAGGTGTCTGCCCAAGCACATCTCGCTGGTGGCAGCCAGGCTCCTGCTGCCAAAGAACAGCCTCTGGTCAGGTGCCGGGTGCTACAATGGCTTCAGACCTGGCCTCACAGGGACAGCAGGCCACAAGTGGACCGCGAACCTCCACAACTGGCTTTCAACACCAAGCTTAACACATGGCTCACCAGGTTTGACTGTGAACCCAACAGAAAAGAAAATGCAACAGGCAGGAGTGGGCCTTAGGAAACTGGAACACCCTCACTACAGCCTAACACAAAGCACTATGTCCAATCTGCACATCCCCCACACCCAACATCTTTCAAAGCCTTTCAATGGCCTGATCTCTCTGACTAGTGAAATGAAGGCCTGAAGGAAGTCAGAGCCAGTGAGATAAGCAGTCACCGGTCTTCCTGTACTCATGAATGCATGAAGGATGATCGTAGATCTCTGTGTGGACTGGAGCCTGGCCATGTCCCCAGGAAGAAAGGGCACGGAAAAGTCTGGGAGAGAGGCCAGCTCATTCCCAAAGCATTTTCCAGGTGTGAGAACTTTCCTTTCTGACACCTCCAGCTCTACAGCTGGGACTCCAATCACCTTGTGCCTGGAGCAGGCACACACAATGGACAGGTTAAGGTTACTGATGTAAGTCTCAGCACCTTTGTTTCTATGCATACTCCTCCTAAGTGGATCTGACTGCAAAGAGACCTGTGGCCTGGCATCATTTCCTTTCCAAACCCTTCCTACTCCCTAGAAAACCCTCTCTCCCTCCCTTGACAAAGAAAGTCTTATCTTTTTTTTTAAGATTTTATTTTATTTTAGAGAAGGAGGAAGGGAGGGAACAAGAGAGGGAGAGAAACATCAATGTGAGAGAGGAGACCTGGCCAGCAACCCAGGCACGTGCCCTGACGGGGAATGGAACAGGCGAGCCCTCAGTTCACAGGCCGGTGCTCCGTCCACCGAGCCACACCAGCCAGGGCGCCTCACTGCTCTCATACCCCTGCATTTACTTCAGCTTCTGACCTTGAGTGTGAGCGTCTCTGGGACCACTGTAAGTGAAGCCACCTCTGATTAGGGCACAGAACTCCCGCCTTCTTTACCATTTAGAGGTGCCCTTCCAAATATATTTTCTCTTGTTAGTTTAATAGCTACTTATCAAGTCTGTAATATATTTGTGTTATTTTCGTCAACTATATACTACTCATAACTATAAAGATAAAACCTGCTTTCTAGATTAGCTTAGTAATTAATTCATAAGGTTTTAGGGGGATATATTTTACTATATTCACATTTCTGCCACAGAGATACACGTTAAACAAAAGGCTTGCCCTGACGGATGTGGCTCAGTGGGCTGGGAGTCATCCGGCAAACCCAAAGGTCGCCACTTAGATTCCTGGACAGAGCACACGCGTGGACTGCAAGCCAGGTCCCTGGCTGGGGGCATGTGAGAGGCAACCAATACTTTGATGTTTCTCTCCCTCTCTCTTTTTCTTCCCCTCTCTCTAAAAATACATACACAAAAATCTTCAAAAAAGAAATACAAAACTTTCAGGACAAAATTATGGGGTGATATGGCATGGAAATACAATTTATAGGAGAAATGGGAATATGACATTTCCAAATTCTAAGATTTTTCAATGGGGATGATATTGGACACTAAATTGTTATTTATGTTTTTATTGGCTACATAAAGTATTTTTACATCTTTGATACCCATAAACTTATAAAGGAAAAATTCTGACTTAAAAATAGGTAACAAAGTGGCCGGTGTGGCTCAGTGGATTGAGAGTCGACCTGTGAAGCCGGAAGGTCGCCAGTTCAATGCCCAGTCAGGGCTCATGCCTGGGTTGTGAGCCAGGTCCCCAGTTGGGGGTGTGCTAGAGGCAGCTGATCTCTGTATCTCTCACACATGGATGTTTCTCTCCCTCTCTCTTTCCCTTCCCCTCTCTCTAAAAAATAAATAAAATCTTTTAAAAACTATGTAACAAAATATATCATTTTTCAAAATTCTTCTGGGAACACAGGAGTAAAATGTGTCAAGACCAGTGGCTGAGGATATCCTTATCACCACCTCAGCTCCCTCACGTACTGGGAACCCCTCCCTGGACGCAGAGCCCTCCCACCCACTGCTACTCCGAGACACACACAAGGGTCTCCGTCTTGATTAATATAGTGTCCTATCACAGGTGCCACTGTCTGTCCTGCCAGCAGATTCCAGGTGTCTGGAGGGAAGGCCTGCCTACTTCCCAGCATCCCATCTTCAGCACACAGTACACAATAGGAAAGACTCATCAGTGTGGAGAACGACAACTCTAGTATCTAAAACATGTTCAACCTTCCTTCTGTACCCAACGTGTCAAATGTTTTGCAGTCTAACCAACGAAAACATCACCTTCTCATCTTAAGCTGGCTCAAGGCAAGGGCCAGGATGTGTCACCTCCCATCCAGCCCAACCATTCTCCATGTGTCACCTCTGTCCACGGAGAAAAGCTAGAGACTGCTGGTTCTTCCCTACCTCCTAACAAGTTATCTCGAGATGTGCAACAGATGTTTGTGTCCTGCACCAGACTCTGCCCTTTACCTTCATAAAAAGGGAGTGCAGACTAAATAAACACCCAAGGCCCCTTAGGTTTCTTGTGTGAATGAAGTGATGAATTGAGCATTTCACTATAAAACTCAAAGCATGCTCTTAGGATCAAAACAAAGTTTTCTTTAAAAAAAAAGTTTTCTAGAGGGAAATAAATGTGAAGATCACGAGACTTCTCAGGTTTTTCCAGAAACAAAACACATTAACATACTCTCAACTGATCAAGCTTCTCGCGGATCTGAATGAACCCCAAGTGCAGCTTGCCCCCGAAGTGGTCTGCAAGACGACGGTCGTTGTCATGGAGACCCAGGTAGGCCGAGCAGACTTCACAGACACGCAACTTCTGCTGCTGAAAACTGGACGCAGGCATGGAGTTTCTGTACTCTTCCTGGAGGAGGAGAACGGAGTGACAAAAGCGTCACCAAAGAGTCAGCTTCAAAGTGGAAATATCTGAAAGGACTACTGAAGTGACTTAAAAATAAATAAAAACTGGATCGTTTTCAAAGCTTCAGATATTTTTAATCAATTTAATTTCCTCATTTACTTAAATGAACCAACAGCCCTCTCCGGGTAGCTCACTTGGTTAGAGTGTTGTCCCAACATGCCAAGGTTGTGGGGCCTGATCCCTGGTCAGGGCACATAGAAGAATCAACCAATAAATATGCAAATAAGCAGAACAACAAAATGATGTTTCTCTCTCTCAAAATCAATTTTAAGAAATTAAAATTAAGAAAAGAAACAAAGAAAGAAAAAGTCAATTCCAAAGCAACAATGAAAATTCAAAGCACACAGACAAGAGGGACGCTGCCTGTTCTCAGAGGCTAGGAGTGGAGGCAGGTCTCTGCTAGGCACTGTAGGGAGCTCTATGAGGGCCACAGGGGCAAGAAAGGAGAATCTTCTACAGAGACCTTAAAAAAAAAAAAACAACAAATAAACAAGCAAAAAACTCAAGAACTATCCACAGAATCTGTGCCCTAATGTCTAGGAAACTATATTGCAGTGCAGCCTCAAAAGATACAATTTGGAAGGACAAATACATTAGACACTCTCTTCGCAGGAGGAAATGTGCACAACAAAATAAAACTAAACACCCCCCCCCCACTATAATCTGTTCAATCACAAGTCACCTGCTCAAAATACGAGACACAAAAGAAAACCAACCACGACACGGTAACTTCTGCCTGTGCCCAAGTTAAAAGCACTTTCAAAACCCAGGTGTAAGATATGCATTCCAATAGTCATTCATCCTTATTTAAAGGGAGACATGAATGTAAGTAATCTATTAATTCACACATTCAAAACATTTCCCAGGAAGTGCTAATTAAAGTAAGACACTACCTCACTCACTAAACGGGCAGACGCGAAAAACAGGCCTCTCACACACTGCTGGCAGGAGCCTGAGCTGGTACAACTGATGTGGAGTGCACTTCATGACCTACCTGTCAAAGTGGGACACGTCGTGTGCACTAAAAACTCTCCTTCCGAGCTTGTGTCCTAGAACACTCTCACACGCACTAGCAGACAAACGCAAGGAACACTCACTGTACGACTGTTTGCAAAGATGATAACCCCCCGCCCTGACCAGTGTGGCTCAGTCGGCTGGGTGTTGTCCTGCAGAGCAAAATGTTGCTGGTCTGATGCCCAGTCATGGTACATGCCTAGGTTGTGGGTTCAGTCCCTGCAAGGGGCATGAATAAGAGACAACGAATCGATGTTTCTCTCCCTTTCTTTCTCCATTCCTTCCTCTCTCTCTAAAAAACAAATAATTAAAAATAAAATTTATCACACACAAAAAAGATGAGAAACCCCCAATACCTTATAAAATCTCCAAAGGGGAAGGAGAGGGGAAAAAAACACACCAATGGACAGTCATTATGTTCATAAAGTGGAATGCTACAGAAATAAACTAAATGAACAAACCTAAAGGCAGCCACATGGAGATCTCACAATGCTGAATTAACCACCCAAGTGGGAGAAAGACATGGGTAGTGTGGGCAGAACTCATGTAGGGTACTTTTTTAAATCCTCACCTGAGGACATGTTTACTGATTTTAGAGTGAGAGACTGGGAAAGAACATCAATGGGTTGCCTTTCAATAGCGCCCCAACTGGGAATCGAACCTGCAACCTCTTGGTGTATGTTCCAACCAACTGAGCCACGTGGCCAGGGCTATGCAGGGTTTTTTTAAATGTACAACCCCCCCACACGCCCCCCACAGACACACACTTGCAGTCAGTCTATGGGGAAACACGTGAAATAAGGTATAAAGACAGAACTGAAGATTATGTTACACGCACACTAATGCCTGCCTCTGGAAAGGAGGATTGTGACTAGAGGGAACACTAAAAACTTGAATTTCCATTATAATCTGCTATTATCTTTTATTAAAAGAAAAAAACCTTTAAGCAAAAATTATAAATATGGTGGCAACACAAATATTTGCGATATTTTTCTTTCCCTTTCTATAGTTTTGAATCTTTGAATGCCACCCTCTAGTATCTCTCAAAATAAATTCTAATTATGCTGAGTGAAAAGCCAGTCCCAAAAGTCACATACTATATGGTTCTATTTATATAACATTCTCCAAGTGACCAAATGAAGACAGAGGGCAGATTAGTGGTTGCGACAGGCAACACTGGGTGTGGCTATAAAGGGCAACAGGACAGACGTGTGGTGATGGATGTTCTGTATCTATCAACGTCAGCATCCTCTCTGTACTGGAGTTTTACAGCATCGGGGGAAACTGGGTAAAGGGTGTACACAGGATCTCTCTGTCCTACTTCTTAACCCTGCAACTAAGAGCAGAAAGGACCCCAGAGGTGACCCACCGCCACGGAGACCAGCGCCGCTGAGGCCTCCCGCATGCCATCCTGTTGGCTTGCGGGAGGTTTTATGTGGTGCTGCCTCCTGGGAGCGCTCACAGTGACGGGGACAGCAGCAGGGGCAAGACTAGCAGTCCTGAGCACGAACAGCTGCGTGTCCCACATCCTGCCCTTGCTCGGCTGTCTGCAGACATCTATGTGGCGAACTCCACCCCCCCAGTTACTTTAGCCCAAGTATACACCTCTGAGCCATCAAAGGGTTTTAGTGCCGGCCTAGTCCTCTGAAGCAGGAAGAGCTGGGCCCCAGGGTATGGTGAGAGACCACCGAGCATCTCCCCTGACTCTCTGGCCATTCTGGTAGAGTGGTCAGTAACCTGGGGAGCCTGAATTTGTGCTACATATAAACATAAATTTCCCATTTAAGTAGAGAGGGAGTTAGTTCCCATATAGGCCTTATATAAATATGATTTAAGTTGGGTGTAAAATGCAGGTATGATGTAAGTCATCACCATGGCAATGCCATTCAAGGTATCTGATTCGCAAATATCAACTGCAACTGCCACATGACCCCAATTCCTCTTTTAGTGTGATCACATCTAAGTATTTACATGCAAGTATATCAGATACATATTGTGAACCCTTCTGCCTCTCTTTTATGTTCAAGAATGGATTATAGAACTTTCGGGCAAGGTGGAGGTGCAGGCAGACATGCTTTGCCTCCTCACACAACCACAGAGAGAATTAGAACTAAACCTCAAAACAGTAACACCCACAACTGTCAGAAAACCCTACTACATGGAAGTCTGACAACCAAGGATTTAAAGAAGTCACATTCGTGCAGACGGGAAAGAGGGGCAGAGATGGGCAGGGTGAGGAGACGTGTGGAGCAGAGCTGGCTATGGCAGAACGGGCTGCTCACATTCACATGTGGTGGATAAAAATTAGGAGGACTACCTGGGGAGAGAGCGATCCCAGGCCAGACCCCAGAGCCCAGGGTTCCAGTGCCAGGAAGACAAATCCCCATAACTTCTGGATGTAAAAACCAGTGGGGGTTGGGGCAGCAGAAGAAACGGTCTGACTTTCAGAAGACTCTGCTTAAAGGTCCCGCAGTATGCGGGGACCGCGGGGACCCCCCCCCCATACTGACGTATGCCCCCCACTGGGATTCAGCACAAGGGCAAGAGCTGGAATGACAACAATACCATACAGGGACTGGGTGAAGTGAATGGAAACAAGGCGAGTGCTGGGCAAACCTCCAGAAGCCAAACAGCAGCACTGCCCCCTCTCCAAGCCCCCCTCCCAGACAGAGCCACAAAGCAGGGAAGCAGGTCTCCCCACCCTGCTCCACAAGTACCTAAGGCTCCACTGCACACAATTTACAGGTGCCTTTTCTACAACAGGCCACGCTACTAAAACAGGGAGTCAAAGCAGCTCTACCTGATACACAGAAACAAACACAGGGGGCCGCCAAATTCAGGAGACAAAGAAATATGGCCCAAATGAAAGAACAGAACAAAACCCTGAAAAAGAACTAAATAAAACAGAGATAACCAACATAACAGATACGGAGTTCAAAATACTGGTAATCAGGATGCTCAAAGAACTCACTGAGTACAGCAACAACATAAGGGAAGAAATGAAAGTTACACTCAGTGAAATACGGAAAAACCTACAGGAACCAACAGTGAAGGGGAGGAAGCTGGGATTCAAATCAACAATTTGGAACAGAAGGAAGGAATAAGCATTCAACCACAACAGCAAGAAAAAACAAGAATTCTTAAAAAAAAAAAAAAAAAAAAAAAGGATAGTACATCTCCAAACGTACCAATCCAAATCATAAGGATGCCAGCATGAGAAGAGGAAAAGCAAGAAATCAAAAACTTATTTGAGAAAATAATGAAAGAAAACTTCCCTAATTTGGTGAAGGAAATAAACAAAGAAGTCCAGGAAGCACAGAGTCCTAAACAAGTTGGACGCAAAGAGGCCCACTCCAAGACACATCATAATTAAAATGCCAAAGGTTAAAGATAAAGTGAGAATCTTAAAAGCAGCAAGAGAAAAGAAGTTAGTTATCTACAGGGGAGTTCCCGTAAGACTTTCAGCTGATTTTCCCAAAAGAAACTTGGGAGGCTAGAAGGAATTGGCAAGAAATATTCTAAGTCATAAAAAAGCAGGGACCTACAGCCTAGGTTGATCTACCCTGCAAAGCTATCGTTAGAAGAGCAGATAAAGAGCTTCACAGACAAAAAAAAAAAAAAAAAAAAAAAAAAAAAAAACTAAAGGACTTCATCACCAAACTATTATTATATGAAATGTTAAAGAAACTTATTTAAGAAAAAGATCAAAACTATGAACATTAAAATGACAACAAACTCAACTATCAACAAATGAATCTAAAAGACAAAAACAAACTAAGCAAACAACTAGAACGGGAGCAGAAGCAAAGATATGGAGATCATTTGGAGGGTTCTCAGCTGAGAGGGGGAAGTGGGAGAATGGAGGAAAAGGTACAGGGATGAAGAAGCAAAACTGTCAGGTACAAAACAAGACGGTGACGTTAAAAATAGTACAGGGAACGGCCCTGGCTGGGTGGCTCAGTGGATTGAGCATCAGCCTACAAACCGAAAGGCCATAGTCAGGGCACAGGACTGGGTTATGGGCCAGGTCCCTACTTGGAGGTATGCAAGAGGCAACCAGTCAATGTTTCTCTCCTTTTCTTTCTCCCTCCCTCCCCTCTCCCTAAAAATAAATAAATAAAATTAAAAAAAAGAAGAAGAAGAAGAAGAAGAATAGTACAGGAAATGGAGGACCCAAAGAACTTATTATATGTATGACCCATGGACATGAACTAAGGTGGCATGGGGTGGGGGGGGGAGAAGGGAGGAGGAGATACCAGACAGAGAGAGGCAATCGGGGAAAAACTGGGACAACTGTAATAGCATCTCCCTCTCTCTCCCTCTCCCTCCCTCCCTCATATATGTATATAATGGATTTTAGCCCTGGCTGGTGTGGCTCAGTGAACTGAGTGCTGGCCTGCAAACCAAAGGGCTGCCAGTTGGATTCCCAGTCAGGACACATGCCTGGGTTGTGGGCCAGGTCCCAGGTCTGGGGCATGCGAGGGGCAACCAACTGTTGCTCTCACACACCGACGTTTCTCTTCTTCTCTTTCTCCCTGCCTTCCTCTCTCTCTAAATAATAAACAAAATTTTTTAGAAAAGGAACTGATCATACTATCTACAAATATCACTTACAAAGGTGTTGGTGTGCCACTCACATGAAGCACTGTCTCAGCACCACCTCCCAACGAACGCTGCCGACCTCAACCCCAGCCTGCACCGGGTATCACAGAAAGTGGCCCCAACGGCCCCATCATGAACAGCCCTACTGCTTTGTCTCAACTTGTCACTGGCTCAGCAAGCACTGCTCTAACACCCATGGGCCCTTGTCACTACCCTACTATGGAACCCACGCTGAACCGGGGGTACAGTGATAAAACCAGACCTGCACTAGGGCACCTAACATGCCCTCTCATCTCCACCTGCCCCCCTGCTCCCACCACTCTGATAAACTTCTGAGTCTACGGATCTAGGAGGCTAAGTGGCCTTCAGGACCACCTTACCCTATCTAGAGATGCCCTGCAACTCAGTCATGTTCAACTCAGACCCCATTTATTTTGAGCATCTACCTCCATCTACATGAGTCTTACCCAAATGTCCACATTCCCTTCAGTCTGTGCCCTGATCCCCTCCCCACTGCCATCTCCATGAAGGGAGAACTCTTTCGGCTTGCTTACAACTAGAAAAAAGCCTGGCACTGAGCTGGAGCTTGGCGAGCATTTACTAAAGAAACATCTTATCTCCCCCTCAGGCTCTTCCATTCTTGAGCCATTTCCAATTCTGGTGGTGAGGATTCAAGAACCACAGGGTAACCAACAAATACAATAATCCAGGAAGAAAATGGTTGTCAGTAATGGAAACACTGAGCCCTCTGACCTGTTCCACTACCACACTGCTAGCGTGTCCTGGCAGGAACCCAGGCTGACACCACCTGGATCTAGCCCAACCTGCACAGGCCCTCTCTACTGAAGATGCAGTGCCACTCGAAACATCCAGTAACACTGGTCTCTGGGGCCTTCTGACAGGATGCGCTCACTAACACTAGCTCACCGGCTCAGTGCTCAGGACTGCACCCCACACAGGGGATTATGCTCAGAGCTGGAAGTGACTCATCTAGGCAGTGAAGAAAAGCGTGCACTGCGATCCTGTCAACAGATCATCTTACTTTAACTCCTCCCTAATATTCAAGAAACACAGGCATGGTTTAATTTCAGCCCAGAGACTTAACTCTCTGGAGTTACTCTGTTTTCCCTTTCTCTAAGCCATTTTTCTCACTAACCTCAGCTTCTTTTTTCTTTGCACGGACTTTCTCCACTTCCATAAGAATTTTCTGGGATTCATCCACATTTCCTTCTGCTCCCAGCTGCTCAGCTTTAGCAAGAAGTTTTCCTATTTCTTCATTTAACTCATGTACTTTTTCTGCCTGAGGGAAGAAAAAAATCAAGTAAGTAGACATCTAAAAACAAAAGATTTTTAATACAATGGAAGTGAATGTTTCTCTCACTGCACTAAAAATAAAGTCTGTTCCACTGAAAAGAAACAAAGATCCTCAGTGGATCACATATGAATCTTGACAATTATGAGACTCGACCATAAAATAACCCTATGCACTCCATCCCAATAAAAGTAGCGGCATCTCTGTCACTTCCAATACGGTTACAAGAATCAACATATCGGTCATATTACAGGCTGCCTCTTTTTATGTCTTCTATCACAATTCGATCTTTCAGGTAAGGGTAATAAAATATCTAGGTTGAAATACACAAACTTAAGCTGTAAACAAAATGCCTA
This sequence comes from Macrotus californicus, assembly GCA_007922815.1. Classification (NCBI taxonomy): domain Eukaryota; kingdom Metazoa; phylum Chordata; class Mammalia; order Chiroptera; family Phyllostomidae; genus Macrotus; species Macrotus californicus. The sequence goes on from VMDR010001646.1 coordinate 28,378, forward strand.
ATTATCTGTATTTACTTTCTGAAATAAAATAGCACCTTGGGTGCAGTGAGCAACTGCAATCGCTTTTACAAAGCTGAAAGGAAAGAAACAGTGAAAAGACTCAGTCCCACCGCACAGGAGGGACAGAATCATAATGCAGCTGACACTCAGGCCGATCATTCACAGATCTACCTTCATTCCGTGAGATGGATGTACCAGTTCAACCATTTACCCACTTGCCCCATTTCCTGTTTTATGTAGGATGTTAAAAAAAAAAAAAAAAAGCTTAAAAAAATACATATATCATAAGGGGAGGAACAGAAGCAGTAACTACTGGGGGCTGAAATCTCCCCGACAGCCTCTCTCCCCGACAGCCTCCCTCCTTACACCCACGGTGGCGAGTACGCCCCACCCCAAAGATGCACTATCCATGCTGATGGTGAGCTGTTAGCCTGTTAGCAGCCCAGTTCTAACCAGTGACTTGTACCAATAACTCCAGGCAAAAGCCTCCCAGGTATACCTTTGCAGAAACTTCGGCACTGATCTCTTCCTGTGTCTCTGCCAGCCGCTTCTTGGCAAGCTCAGTTCTCCGATCACACTCAGCAATGAAGGACTCCAAGTGATCCATTGCCTAGCTCAGGAGAAGCAGAGAACAAGAATCAATTACACGTACGACCTCAGAACCCAACTGTTCGACAGGAAAATACTCCTGGGTTGGTTTCTTAAAGCCTGTAGGTTCAGTGGGAAGATCTTAAACTACATTCCAGCCAACACATCCATAATCACATTAAATCAAGGGGTTTTGTTAAAACAAATGATCACTCAGAAGTATGATCTTCTCATCCATTTACTTATTTCCAAAATTTGTAAAAGGACCCCCATCCCTCAATAACATTTCCAAGAAAACACTGAGGAAAATTACAACACTTGGCCATAATGAACACAGTGTTCTCTGAGGGACAGAAAAGGCTGGCCTGAGACTTGTTAGTGCCCTCCTCTGGTGAGCTGTGGGAAATGCAGATGATGTACTCACTGGTCTTTGTGAGCCACGCAAATACTACCCTCATTGTTCTGAGGGTAGAGCTCCCCCTTCCACCTCAAAACAAAACAATAGAACAAATATTACTGAGAGCTGTGAATAAGTTTACTTATTGCCTACTGTCTAAAGTAGCAGGAAAACTGGTACACGACTTACCCAAAGAGATAAAGGAAAAGGAACTCTAGAAATCTACCAGCTTATTCTGAAAGGAGTTGGTGGGAAACAATAAAACACTAATTAGCAGGATGTCACATAGCTAAGCAGTGACTGTGCCACACTAATCAAAGGCCCCAACATCACTTCACATACAGTCGAAGAGCAAATCACTTGTCCAACTTTCAGGCTACAACCAGTGATAAGCAGCACCTCCTAAGTCACAACCACACAGCATCCCGCTAATGCTGGCATCATGCTAGGTATGAAAGCAAGTGAGTGTAGCCATGGATGACACGGTCAGACAGTATGATCACTAAAAAAAAAAAAAAAAAAAGGGAAAGAAAATTGGGGGTCAAGATGAAAAAAGATAACAACAAGGCAGATGAAAGTCAGACCAACAGACCGAGTGGTGCTCACCTGTACCCCTCCCCCAAGGACGGCCAGCAGAGAGCAGGTCAGCTGTTAAGAAAGTGCACCACAAGAACCAGCTGACACTGGAATGGCCAGCAGGTAGGATCTCTGGAGAGGATTACGGTCTCCTCCAGAAATTTAAATACTCTTTTAAAGTAAATACAATTCTTGGAAGTAGGTCAAGACAGGGAAGAGTCTATGATGGTGCCAAGTCCCCCAGGACACATCAATTCACCGAGGCCAACCCTCAGATTAAATCTAGGGGCGTTTGATTTTGGAACTCAGGATCTCTTTCCTGTTGTTGGTCATCCAAATACTCTCTATCAGAATATTTCACTATGTTCAGATCAAACAATCAGAAAAGCAAATGAGTGGTATTTGTTTGCCTACACGCACTGTCTTTCCTGGGAAAATGTCGAGTTCGGACTCACCAGGATCAAAGTGCCCATGAGCTGATATGGTTCATGCATCACCTGTTCTCACCTGGGACAAGAGCTTCTAAGAGAACAACCTGAGGTGGCCCAGGTTCACTACAGACAGGCACTGAGACTTGGTGTAGAGCCTTCCCAGTGTCTACACAAATGGGCCAGCTCACACCTGAGACAGACCCAGGGACCCACCCATCAGGGACTGAATGGGGAATAGACACGTGACAGCCCTGCCAGCGTCTTCGCCAATCAGAGAAACCACTTGTCTCTTAGGCAGAGTCCACACTGGCTCGGCAGGGTCAAGAATCAGAATCAGACATCTCATAAGCTACAAACTAAATGGTAAACCCCACAGAATAGAGTTAAGTGGACCAGAGAGACGTTCTTTTAGCTGCCAGGCTCTTTAAAAGATGGCTCTCTATTACTCTCCCTCTCTTCAATGGGATTCTCAATTTCAGAGTGGTTCCTAACCAAAGAGCAAGTCTAGACGACTTTTTTAAAAAGGTATTTGAGTCTAAAACTTAAGTTCTAATTACAACCTACCACTTACTGGAAAGTCGTCCAACTTGTCCTATTCGAGGGTGATGAGATGGAACTTGAACTACAAGGGTACTTGAGCACTGCACTCTGACACAATAGGCACACAGGTCCCATTGCTGCTGCAGGGGGCTGTCCCTTCACACACACAGGATTGTCTGTGCTGTTCCTGACTGCCTACCCAGCAGCGATGACACCAGTCAGCAATCAGTAAGCCTGAGACAAGACCGTATCATCAGAATGGTCACAGCGAACATGTGCCCCTGTGCAGTGTTGCCTGTTCCACATTCCTCAAAACAGCCACGCAGGGACTCTGAAGGTCTCCATTCCCCAGATGAAGAAAATGAGATACAGTTTCCCAACTACTAAGTGATGATATCAGAATGCAACAAGGACCCCTGTGGTTTGGCTCCCTGCACACCTTAGTCCTCACAACTCATAGGCAGTTAGGACCGGTGCAGTTTCTATGAATAAAAACAGTAAGAGGCTCTGGCTGGTGTGGCTCAGTGGATTGAGCACCGGCCTGCGAACCAAAAGGTCACGGGTTCGATTCCCAGTCAGGGCACATGCCTGTGTTGTGGGCTAGGTCCCCAGTGGGGGGCGTGCAAGAGGCAATCAATCATTGTTTCTCTCACACATCGGATTCTCTCCCTCTTTCTCCCTCCCTTCCCCCCTTTCTAGAAATGAATAAAAAAAAAACCCAGGTGAAATAACTTGCCCAAGGCCACACAGGGATTCTAAACCAAGATATCTGACTTATAAAATATATTATACTATACATCAGTAAGATAGAAAAACCAGGTACAATCAGAACTGGTCACATCTGGTATATTAAAGTTTGGAAATAAGTTGAGGTGGTGTGTTGTTCTAGAAACCTGTCAAATAAAACATCACAGAGCAAGACAAAAAGGTTAATTGTATTTTCACTAAATTATTTACATCCTCAACATGCATGTTACAACAACAACCTACACTGAAGAAATATACTGCTTTGCAACTTTTCCACAGGTTAAACTACTGAGTTAACATTGCTATTTGCCCGTGTTCAAGCTGAGAAACTTGAAAATGTATTTACATAGATCACCTAACAGCACGTATAACACACCCTTTTTCAGGCAATTCCTAGACAAAACTAAAAAAATCAAGGCCTGGCATGTTTAGGCTGAGAGTACATTAGGCTGGAGGAAGCGGATATGAAATTGGGAGGCACCTCCCAGATAAAACACCTGAGTTTTGGGTGGCTCCTGGGCGGAAAGATGCCAGAAGTACTGCCCATCAAGCTCAAACTGAGGGTATAGGCAGGGAATACTTCCACAGAGAAGTATCTTTATGACAATCCTGTCAGGTCCACAAAGAAATACGGTTTTACACCTTTTGGGTCTCTGGCTGGCAAAGACCCAAGAGTCTGGCAACTCTTGTTAGCAAAGCTATAAAAATGCAATTCTCACGGTGGGAGCGCTCGCTAAGGCCCTATCAACATGACAAACGTGCACCGCTCCAACTCAACAGTCCCATTTCTACAATCTTTCCCAGATTACATGCATGATGTGCCAAAGTGTAATGCAGCACACACCAAGACTGTCACACACCGTAGATACCCATCCTCTTTGGAATACCATATAGCCACAAAAAGGAATAAAAAACTCCAACCAACAGGAAATAGTGTCAAAGATATACCGAAAAGTTAAACAAAAAGGAGGGGCAAGTATAGAATAAGTGTAGAGTAGATTACTGTTTATGTTTTAAAGAAAAGGAATATAGCCCTGGCTGGTGTGGCTCAGTGGACTGAGCACCAACCTGCAGACTGAAAGGCTGCCGGTTCAATTCCCAATCAGGGCACGTGCCTAGGTTGTGGACCAGGCCCCCAGTGGGGGCGTGCAAGAGGCAACCAAGTGATGTTTCCCTCACACATCGATGTTTCCCTTACACATCAATGTTTCTCTCCCTCCTCCCACCAAATATAACTTTTAAAAAAAGGAATAGAAAAATGTTTTCCCCTCAGGTATTTACATAAACTCTAGTTAACTGAAGAAACATAACAACTGTTGCCTCTGGCAGCTACCTGGTGGTTGAAGAACAGAGCAAGAGAAAGCTTTCACAGCACACCTTTTATAGCTTTTAAATTTTGAGCCATGTGAATGTTTTCCATGTTTTTAAATTAATAAGAGATGCTGCAACCGTAGTGAAATAATTGATCCAAGGCCATAACCCTCCACTGCTGTTTAAAGCATTAAGCCAAAGGCTAACTGGGACCTTGACCATCAACAGTTCAAGCTGCCTGCAACACCTGAGCCCACTGATCAAAGTACCACACAAGGTGCTGCAACAGGAAGTGCACAGCTCTGCCCCCGAAACATCCTGCACGAAGAGGAACTGGTGAATCTAATGATAAAGCTTTTGAAACTAATTCCTAGGTTACAGAGAATTTCAAAAATGAGGAAAACATGTTAAAAAAGATATCCTGAAGATATAATCAGCAAAATCCTAGATATGACTTAAAAATTATCATCTTTGAATAGATTTAAAAAGACTGACAAAGCATTCTAATGTGAGGCCCTTATTTTAGATCCTGAGTCAAATAACTGTAAAAAAAAAAACACAAAACACTTTTTGATCAACCTCGGATATCTGAACTCTGCCTATGAAATGTTAAACTACAACTATTTTAAATGAAGTTCTTATCTTCTAAACACACTATTTGCAGTATTGACAGATGAAATTCTATGTCTAGGAGCCCAGTATAAAACAACCCAGTGGGGCCCTGGCTGCTGTGGCTCGGTGGACTGAGTGCTGGCCGGCAAACCAAAAAGGTCACCGGTTCAATTCCCAGTCAGGGCACATGCCTGGATTGCTGGCCGATTGGGGGCGGGCGAGAGGTATTTTATGGATGTATCTATCGCATATCGATGTTTCTCTCCCTCTTTCTCCCTCCCTTTTCTAAAAATAAATAAATAAAATCTTAAAAAAAAATAATCCAGTGGGGAAAAGACAAGATAAAAATGAAACAAGAGACTTCCGGCCAAGATGGAGGCATAGGTAGACACACTGTGCCTCCTCGCACAACCAAAAAAGGGACAACAAATTTTAAAACAAAAAACAACCAGAACTGACAGAAAATCGAACCGCATGGAAGTCGAACAACCAAGAAATTAAAAAACATATATCCAGACCAGTAGGAGGGCGGAGAGGACTCGCGCAGCGGGGCAGTGGCTGGCGGACCGGGAAAAGGCGCAGCTGGCCGGGAGACATGGCAGCTGCGGACCGGGCGCCCCACTCCCTCCTGAGGATAAACCGGGAGAAACAACTGGGGAGCGAGACAGACCCCGAAACCCAGGGTTCCAGCTCCAGGGAAATAAAGCCTCAAAGCCTCTGATTGAAAACTCCTGTGGGGGTTGAGGCGGCAGCAGCGGGAGAAACTCCCGGCCTCACAGGAGAGCTCGTTGGAGAGACCCAAAGGGTCCTAGAGCGTACACAAGCCCTCCCACTGGGAATCAGCACCAGAATCAGCACCAGAGGGCCCAATTTGACTGTGGGTAGTACAGAAAGTGACTGAAAACCAGCAGAGAGCAGAGCAACCGCCACTGTTCCCTCTCGGACCCCTTCCCCACAAACAGCGTCACAACGCAGCGAAGTGGCTGCCCCGCCCTGGTGAACACCTAAGGCTCCGCCCCTTACTACATAACAGGCGCGCCAAGACAACAAAAATGGCCCAAATGAAAGAACAGATCAAAGCTCCAGAGAAAATAGAACTAAGTGACCAAGAAATAGCCAACCTATCAGATGCACTGGTTCAAAACACTGGTAATCAGGATGCTCACAGACTTGGTTGAATTTGGTCACAAATTAGATGAACAAATGAAGGATACAATAAGGGAAATGAAGGAAAATGTACAGGGAACCAACAGTGATGGGAAGAAAAACGGGACTCAGATCAATGGTGTGGACCAGAAGAAAGAAAGAAACATTCAACCAGAACACAATGAAGAAACAAGAATTCAAAAAAAATGAGGAGAGGCTTAGGAACCTCCAGGATGTCTTTAAACGTTCCAATATCTGAATCATAGGGGTGCCAGGAGAAGAGGAAGAGAAAGAAATTGAAAACTTATTTGAACAAATAATGAAGGAGAACTTCCCTAATTTGGCCAAGGAAATAGACTTTCAGTGAGTCCAGGAAGCTCAGAGAGTCCCAAAGAAGTTGGACCCAAGGAGGAACACACCAAGGCACATCATAATTACATTACCCAAGATGAAAGATAAAGAGAGAATCTTAAAAGCAGCAAGAGAAAAGGAGACAGTAAGCTACAAAGGAGTGCCCATCAGACTGTCAGCTGAGTTCTCAAAAGAAACCTTGCAGGCAAGGGGCTGGCAAGAAGTATTCCAAGTCATGAAAGGCAAGGACCTACATCCAAAATTACTCTATCCAGCCAAGCTCTCATTTAGAATGGAAGGGCAGATAAAGTGCTTCCCAGATAAGGTCAAGTTCAAGGAGTTCATCATCACCAAGCCCTTATTATATGAAAGGTTAAAGGGACTTATCTAAGAAAAAGAAGATAAAAAATATGAA
>VMDR010001646.1:35591-117165 GCA_007922815.1 Macrotus californicus
AACTAGAACAGGAACAGAACCACAGAAATGGAGATCACAGGGAGGGTTATCATCAGGGGTGTGGGCAGGGAGAGAGGAGGAAAATGTACAGGGAATAAGAAGCATAAATGGTAGGTAGAAGATAGACAGGGGGAGGTTAAGAATAGTATAGGAAATGTAGAAGCCAAAGAACTTATACATATGACCCATGGACATGAACTAAAGAGGGGAAATGTGGGTGAGAAGGGGTGTGCAGGGCGGGGGTGGGGAGATGGGACAACTGTAATAGCATAATCAATAAAATATATATTTTTTTAAAATGAAAGTGTCTTCATGTAAATAGCCATTGAAAACTGGGAGATGAAACCTAGAGATTGTATTATTCTGTTCACTTCTGTATGTCTAAATTTTTTCCTTAACCCATGTTTTGAAGCATGCTAAATAAGTAGATTAGTGTAATACCAGACCTCTGTATGCATGGCAATGCTGAAATAGTTACAGATGAAATAATGCAATGTGTGAGGGGTTTGGAGATTTGGGAGAGAAGTGGGGACACAAAGATGAAACACAGCTGGTCATAAGCTGATCATTCCTGAAGCTGAGTGATGGGTGCATGGAGATTCATCCTACTGTTGCATATACTACTGTTTGAGATTCTCTATGATAAAGAGTAAAAATCAATTTTTCCTTTTAGTAGAATATCCCGTGTAAGCCCAGCTTTATCCTGTTGGAAGTTCCACGAGTGCAACGCTCTGTCAGCAGCGCCGCAGAACTCCCACCCAGCCCGTGCCTCAACGGTGGCAGCGGCAGGGGCTCCCAGCAGCCGCTCTCACATAGTTTGCTAGAAGGGTGGCCAACCAAGATCGGCATGGGGCATTTAAGAAGCAAGCTGTTGCTTTTAAAAAGCATTTGCTTCCTCGCCCTGGCTGGTGTGGCCCAGTGGATTGAGCACTGTCCTGCGAACTGAAAAGTCACCGGTTCAACTCCCAGTCAGGGCACATGCCTGGGCTGTGGGCCAGGTCCCCAGTTGGAGGCATACAAGAGGCAACCGATTACACACATGATGTTTCTCTCCCTCTCTCCTTCCCTCCCTTGCCCTCTCTTTAAAAATAAATAAATAAAATCTTTAAAAATATATATATTTTAAAAAAGCATTTGCTTCCTTGTATTTTAAAGCAATACATAAGGGATTTCCTCCAGGGAGCAGGAAGAACACAGGGGAATTTTTTAATTCAGGTCTATAAATTCTGATTAAGTACACAGACACGAGTTAAGAGTTGAAATCTCCAGTATATACAATTTTGTGCCTTTGTCTTGCTCATATCATAAGCAATAAAGTCACTAAATAGGTTTCATAAACATTAATTTCAAGGGCATAGTCTATGATAGTTTGCTCATCCATTTTCTTCTTGAGCATTTTTGTTACGTCCAATTTCTTAATCTTATGAACAACCCTACCACAAACATGTCTGTGTATTGTGTGCCTGTGGACATACAGGGAGTATCACATGAAGATAAAGGCAGAGATGGGGTGATGCATCTACAACCCAAAGAACACCAAAGACTGTCAGCAAACCACCAGAAGCAAGTAAAGAGGCACGGACAGACTCTCCCGACAGCCCCCAGGAAGGACCAACCTGCCAACACCTCATTCTCAGACATCTGACCTCCAGAACTACGAGCCAAATCGCTTCTGTTGTTTAATCCCTCCCCCCACAAAAAAATGCTGCCTGTTTCCAAATATGTCCTTAGGATAGAAATTTGTAGAAATAAGTTACAAGGTACAAATACTTTAAAATGTTCATTTCTGCCTACTGTATCAACAATCTGACTGGACCTATAAACTTTATATGACACAAATAATCACTTAGGAGTGTGGTATATACCTTCTCAAACTATGTTTAAAAATGTCAACTGATGGTTACAGAACAGGCACCGGGACGTACAGTACAGCATAGGAAATACAGTCAGTGGTGTTGTGATAACTACGGACAATGCCAGCTGAGTACTTGAAAAATCAGGGGGACCACTTTGTAAAGTACATGACTGTCCAACCATTATGCTGTACACCTGAAACACAAAATAATATTAAATGTAAACTGCAAGTAAGAAACGAAATTTTTAAGTGTATATAAAAGTACAATTTTTATTCCAACCAAACAGGTTTTGCAAGTTTCCGTTTTATCTTTTTCGCATCAATGTACAAATCTTCCATGGTCTACAGCTGTGCAGTGTTTCACTGTATTTTAACACAACTATTTTAACCCTTTTTCACCAATTTAAAATGACACAATAAACACCTTATGTCTTCTCATACATAGGCAAATACTGTTCTAGGACAATTTCTTACAAACTGCTTAGAAGTGACTTAAGGTCTACAAATATTTTAAATAAAAAGGCATGGTGAGTTCTTATAAAAGATCTGAAAATCAAACGTCATTTAAGTTACGAGCTCAACAACTAATTAAGAAACAAAACAGATTTTAATAGAAATGTCACCTTCTGTAAAGAGAATTTTCCTTTAAACTACTGCATCATGAATTAAGTAGTACAAACTCGAAGTTTAAGAGTTTTTCTTCTCTAAAATAAACAAATGGCTGTCTTAGTACAATCTAGATGAAAAGTTTTCATGTTGATCTGACCATAACCTGTTCTGATAAAAACACCCCTTGTATAATAAAAATGATTTAAAATATAATTCAAATGCCTGTAATAATGAACCTATTTGGTTAAAGTTTTTCAATATTAAAAAATATAAGTATTAGACTTTTTTGGTCAGCTGTCTCTGTAATACAACCTGGATTCAAAAAAGCTCCTACATATCCCTGACTGACCCAACTGAACAGAATCTGATTCCTCTCCCAGTGTCACATGATGTTGCTTCAATTAATTCTGGCGAAGAACATCAAATTTACAGCACTTTCAAACACTTTGGAGATAAACGTTTGGCTTACCTCAAAGAATTATTGCCAACATGAAGAGATTCTACCAAAGCATTTGGTGAGCTACACAAATATAAGTTACTAAGAAAAATCAGAACAAATCGTGGGTTAATGATGGTTCACAATCTGTGAAAATGAAATGTGTGCCTGTCTCCCAACAGTGATAATCACACTGCAGCCCTTCCAGAAACTAACCCAGGGCACTGTGGACACACGGGAACTACTGGTCCCAAGCCTGGGACTTGGACAACCCCTGGGCTACATGGCCAGTTAGGAGCAGAGTGCCAACAGGCAGGTTATCAGGAGGCAGCAGCAGGTCACAAGTAGCAAGAGTGGACCCATTGACCACTTCTGGCCAAAAAACTCCTAATGTGTTCAGCTTATCAAAATTGCAGTTTTAGCCCAGGCTGCTGTGGCTCAGTGGATTGAGCACTGGCCTACAAACCAAAGGGTCGCTGGTTCAATTCCCAGTCGGGGCACATGCCTGGGTTGCCGGCCAGGTCCCCAGTTGGGGAAGCATGAGAGGCAACCACACATGGATGTTTCTCTCCCTCGCTTTCTCCGTCCCTTTCCCTCTGTCTAAAAATAAATAAAATCTTTTTTTAAAAATTGCAATTTTAATAACAAAAAAAAAATCACAACTAGCCTCTCTGATAAATATATTTGTTCATTCTGAATGGACATTCTTTGAAAGATACAAGTGACCTCAACAGATAAGCACTAGAGCGCTAGTCACATGGAAAGGGGAGATTTCTCCGGTAAAAACTCTTGAGCCTTCTAGAGTTCTGGAATTTGCAGCGGAGAGCGTGTATTACCTACCAAAAGTCATGTTTTTAAAGAAAGGAGATTTCCTCATCTCTTTTATTTCATGTTTTTAAAGATTTTACTTATTTTTAGAGCGAGGGGAAGGGCAAGAGACAGAGAGGGAGAGAAAGATCAGTGTGTGGTTGCCTCTTGCACGCCCCCCACTGGGGACCTGGCCCGCAACCCAGGCGTGTGCCCTGACTGGGAATCAAACCAGTGACCCTTTGCTTCACAGGCTGGCACTCAATCCACTGAGCCACACCAGCCAGGGCTACCAAAAGTCATTTTTATCAAATTAATTTAATATATATTTTGAGAAAAAAACTTAATTTTTCTTTCTAAGTTCATTCAGCAAAACTAAGGAAATAAAAGTTAATATAGCTTGGTATTTTAAAGTCAAGTCACTTTTATTATTAAAGTACCCAGGCACATCCAAACACTGCTAATATGTATAAATTTAAATTTTTTTAAGTAGGGTAAATTCTATAGCATGGGAACTATACCTGGAGCCATTACTGTAAAAAAAACCTTTTAAGGTAAAATCTCCCTAACCCCCAGAAATAACTGCTTAGAGCTTTCTGAGGTTTCAGTATGACAGGATGGCAATTTGTGCAACCAGTCCCGCATTAACAGTTTCATTACACAACAGCTTCTTTTCTTCTCAATGAAAAAACAAGGTGCAGCAAGCCTATTTTCTGTGTGTGCATTTGCACACACCCCTAAGACACCTTCCCAGCTATGGAGTTCTGGGAGGAGCACACAGTGTATGTGCGGTGGACATGCTGACAGCTCCCGACAGACTACCCTCCTACAGACACAACTGCTCCAGGTGACCCTTCACACTGCAGGGCAAGAGGACCTCTTCCACTTGTTCATAGCACTGGTTATCAAACATTTAATACATTTTTTAAAGATGTTATTTATTTATTTTTAGAGAGGGGAAGGGAGAAAAACATCAATGTGTCGTTGCCTCTCGTGTGCCCCCTACTGGGGACCTGGCCCACAACCCAGGCATGTGACCTGACTGGGAATCAAACCAGCGACCCTTTGGTTCACAGGATGACACTCAACCCACTGAGCCACACCAGCCAGGGCTTCAACATTTGAATATAAACTTTCTACAATGTCAAAACTATTGTTAAGGAGATAGGGGAAGGCGTGGTTATCTTTTTAAATGAAAAAGTAACTCCAACATATGTTAAATTTTCACACAGCACAAAAAGGTCTTTTGACTTGCTCTAGCCCTCCAAGACAAGAGTGTTCATAATCTCTTGGGTTCCTCTAAACACTCTACACATCTAAGCCTGTCAATGAATGTATAACACCCTCCCCCTGTGAAAAACACACTATGGAAACACCATACTACACCTTGCTTTTCTACTTAATCTATCTTAAGAGGTAATTTCACATCAACGTACACTGAACTACTTCAATTCTCTTTTCATAGCTATACATCACTCCATCACAAAGAGCTGGGATCTAGCCAGTCCCTTACGGAGTCTTCTTGGTTCCTGCTTTCCGTGGTTGTAACACTTAAGAATACTCTGGAGCAAACTTATCTTTGAACACATGCAAGTGTTTCAGTCAGATAAACTTTCATGACTGCCACTGCAGGAGTGTGCTGTCACATCTACAGATGCTCAAGTATCCAGGAGTTGTGTTAGGGCTACTTAACTCTGTCTCTTTAATTTTGAGTGAAGGTAAGCACCTGCCATAGGATTAGATGCCTGCTAGGAAATGTCCTTTCTGTCCTTTGCCCATTTTCTACTGAGCTACTGATAGTGTTGTCAATCATGATGAATTTCATACATAGCAGGTCCTCAAATAACACTGTTTCGTTCAAAATACACAAGATGCTCTAAGAATTTTACTCTTGTTTATTATCTATTATAAGCCTATGGACAGACAAACTGGTTTTTTCATACATCTTCTCACTTAAAGTTGCAGAAACCACTGAAAATGTTAAATGAGGACTTGCTGTGTAAAAGAAACTAGTCCATCATCACACATACTGCAAACATTCTGCCCCAGTTTATTTATGTATGGGTATTTTTTGTATGCTAATATCTTATCAGCATTTGACAAGTGAATCCATCTTTCCCTTACAGCTTCTAGGCTTTATCATATCTGAAGATGACAAAAACACATTTATTTTGGGGGATCCAACTTGCTAATCCATACTTTCCAACACTGTTCACTGAAAACCAACCCATCTTCTCTGTCCTGACTGAACACATACCCTTCAAAATAAACTAAATTACTATGTATGTTTCAGTCTCTTTCCATAGTCTCGATTCCTCTATCTATTCTCTGGAATTAAATTAATCAGGCCATTTAAAAAGTGCACTGACCACCCTGACTGGTGTGGCTCAGTGGGTTGGGCAAAACCCTGCAAAGTGCAAGGTCACCGCTTCAATTCCAACAGCCTGGTTGCAGGACTGGTCCCGGCTAGGGCACGGACAAGAGGCAGTGGATCCTCTCACATTGATGTTCCTCTCCCTCTCTCTAAAAATAAATAAATGAAATTGTTAAAAATAAATAAAAAGTGCACTGACCCAATTTAGTGGAAATGCTAAGATTTGTGATCCATAAAACTATATAACTAAAACTGAAATTTCAACCTATATACCTACCAGATTTTCTGAAACCCAGTATCACAAGGTAATGGCCTCTTTATATAATTGTTTTCAGGTTTTGAAGAGTAAAAATCTGAATATAGAAAATTACCATTTCCAAGCCCCATGTGATGATGAGCCCCAAACAGATAAGCTGTTGCAAAGGCACTTTTAGTCAGTTCAAAGAGTCAGTGCTGAGAGCACACTGTTGCTAAAGAATGCCTTTGAGCCCTGGGTCCTGTGGCTCAGTGAGCCGAGTGCCGGCCTGTGACCCAGAATGCCGTGGGGTTCAATTCCTGTCAGAGCACATGTCTGGGTTGCAGGCCAGGCCCCAGTTGGTGGCATGTAAGAAGCAACCAATCAATGTTTCTCTCCCTTTTTCCCTCTCTTCCCCTCTAAAAAATAGAGTTTTTTTAAAAAAGAATGTACGTGAAAATGAATTCTTAATTCAATCACTTTTTAAGGCTGCTGGTTTAAACAGAATTTACTCCAGCAACAACAGATACTTTAAAATGTCCGTTGGAGGTAAAACGCCTTTCTCCTTGGGTTTTTTTCTCTGCCTTCCTCCCTCGAGATCAGTCCCTTCCCAACCTTCAACTCAGGAACCTGAATGGCATCAAAGCCCTCCACTGATTTCCGGTCATACTTGTGTTGGAGGATTAGGGAAAAGAAAAAATTAAAACGGAAGTGACTCTAAATCATGCACTCTTAATAGGGGCGGAGTAAAAACGGGCCATAAAGGGTATCTTACGTATCACAATGGTTTGTGGCGTGGAAAGATCATAGTACATGAACCTACATGCGGCTTATCTTTGGCATCACGGATATCATGATATCCAGAGTACCGTGGAGGGAGGAGGACAAATTAGGAAAAATGGCTTTAAAAAGGCCCCTTTGGGCCCTGGCTGGTGTGGCTCAGTGGATTGAGCGCCTGCCTGCAAACCGAAGGGTCGCTGGTTCAATTCCCAGTCAGGGCACATGCCTGGGTTGCCGGCCAGGTCCCCAGTTAGGGGTGCATGAGAGGCAACCACACTCTGATGTTTCTCTCTCTTTCTCCCTCCCTTCCCCTCTGTGGAAAAATAAATTAAATCTTAAAAAAAAAAAAAAAAAAAGGCTCTTCTGGGAGACAATAATAAATGAAAGTTGTAAAATGTCATTTTACAACCACTAAATTGCAAAAATTTAACAGTCTATACCACCACGTGTGGGTGGGGACATATACATTGCTACTGGCGGTGTAAACTGCTGCAGCCACTTTGTCAAACAGAGAGAAAAAAGAAAAGGACTTGACAGAGCTACTTGAAAGGGTGAACATGCGCATCCCTCACAGCTACGAATTCCTCCCCTAGGAACACATCCTGGATAACAGAATATACCTAGATAAATAAATCCTTGTACACGTGCACCAAGAAGATACTCAGGAATATTGAAAATACTCTTCGTAACAGACAAAGAAAAGCACAATCAACTCTACTGTCTATGAATAAAGAATGTACAGTTTGGGGAATACCCAATCAACAATGAAAACAAACCATATCCAACAAAATGGATAAACAGAAACATAGTACTGAACAAAAAAATAAAGTTAACAACTATTTACACTATGACACCATTTTTATAAGCCTCAAATACAAGCAAGAATAAACGTAACATTCAAGGAATCATAAAAGATATGTAATAAAAATAATTTTAAAAGGAAATGATATATACACAATACAGAATTGTGCTGGGGTGACAGACAAACTGGTAGACACAACGTGGCACTGGCTGTGTCCCAGCCCTCAGCCAGAGTGATGGAATAACAAATATCTATTTTGTTTGCTCCGTAACTTACATATGTTGCATTATTCCTGTTAGTTCATTATTTGGCTCTTCATAGTAAGGACTAATTAACATCAAATGTAACTTACATCCAATTCAAAAAACAGGTCTCTTTCTTTACTTGCAATCTCATAATCTGCTCGGAGGGCCAAGTCGTGGATTTTGGTACATTCTCCTAAATCCATGCGCTGTGGGAAACAAACAGAAGTTTACACATGAACGTCTAGCCATTAGAAAGCACGTGACCTGGTGTCTCAACTGTCGCCAAAATAAACAATACTTTTCTGAGTACTAAACTATGAGAGGAAAATTCAGAAACAGCATATGGCTGAGAAGTCTTATTTTTTTTACCACCATGACTGTATGGTACTCAGAACTAATGCATTTAAGAGTATAAAGGTTTATATCTCTTTTAGATCCAGAGATAATTAAACTAATAATGAAAACCACACCAGAGATAATTAAAATAATGAAAACCACATTAATTAGCTTTGCCAATTTTATTTTTGCATGAGTCACAGAAGAAGTATCTATTAAGTGAATAGCGGGGGGGGGAGGGGGCAAAGAAAAGGCCAGAAAAGAGCATCAGGATAGCAACAAGCTTCTAGGCATTCCTTCTTGCGATCTTTACTACTCAAGATGCTCAAGTTGCAGAGACAAGAAAAGGAAAGAGCAGACAGAAATCAGGTTTTTGGCAATTACAACAGAACCTAACACTTGGCTTTTGTGAAGCTCTTCCTATAACAAAGGGAATAAAGCAGAATGGGCTGATTCAGAGCCAAATGAATCCTCCTAAATTCTTCTAACCTGGTAAATGACCTCAGACAAATAATTGGGCCATTCAGTTGCCCCATTTGAGAAACAAAAGGCTCTTTTACTAAAACAAATAATCTGTTACAGTAAGACTACCCTGATGTGCCATTACTTACAAGCACATGTAGAAACATTAAAATACTGCATATTCTTCACTTTTGCTTCATTCACTCTTTTAAGTCCCAGCTGGGGGTGTGCAGAGGCAACAGAATGATGTTTCTCTCCCTTTCTCCCTCCCTTCCCATCTCTCTAAAAATAAATAAATTTAAAATGTTTTTAAATAAAATATACAGTTTCCACAAATGAAAACTATACACTATAGCTGAAAATGGAGTGGAAGTTATAAAAAATGCTTAAAAGCTAATGCAGTCTCCGTTGCTCAAAGAAAAACCAGCACCAGAGGGTGTAAGCACTAAAACTTTAAGTACTAAAACTTTTGAGTGCAAATCAATTTCCACTCTAAAAAGTGCCAGACGAACGTCAGGTAAGTTTTGCCATTAAGTAACCACAAGTGAGGCAAAGTTCACGTTTCTTCCTCTGGGTGAGAGTTCGCAGACACTAGTAAAGAAAGGGGAGGGGAGGCCTGGGTTCCATGGTTACCCTACTCCCTGGGAGAATCTCAGCTTAGCCCAGGAGGCAGGGAAGTGCTGGCCGATCCCCCTGGCAGCTGACACCAGGCAGAGCTGAAACAGCACGCTCACTAGAGACTTCCAAAATATTCCAGGTGGCTGAATCTCCAGCACGTCAGGACGTTTTCATGGGACAAACGCCTACTGTCTCCACACTCGAGTGACCTCACGCTGCTGACAGGAAAAGGACACCGAAGGCTCCTTCCCAAACCTTTGGAAAACAAAGTTCTTCCAACGAGACAAATTGCACTCCTTTCCCTCCAACTACTGTACTTTATTTTACTCTTCCAAATTTACTAGCCACTACTACATTTTCCCATTAAGTCCCAATAAGATCATCACTTCCACTACCCCTCACCTCACCCTCACTAATAATAAGAGATGGTTTTGAACAAAAACTCAGGCCCAGAGTAGCCCCAGCAGGCTGCGGGTTATAACCACTTTCATCTTGCCGCTCTACTCTGAAGAATTACATTCATTCAGATCAAAACCAAACACAATCTCCCCAGAAGACCCACCCTTCGACTCTACCCCTCAGCTCCCACTTCCATGTGGCCCACGCCCAGTGAGGCTTAACCTTCACAACAGCCTCCCCTTGAATTCCCAGTCCTTGTCCTGATCCACCCTCGGCAGCTCCTGAGATTTATTTGCATCTTTGCATGAGGGTGTCTCCTGGGCTTTCTCCTCTTCAGACTCCCTTCGCTGAGCTGCCCTGGCCCAACCCCACACAGGAATGAATCTGATCAGTCTGTGGCTTCTTATCACTCATTAGATTCCCCAGCCTCTGCCTCTCCCTTCGCCTCACTCACTCCAGTCCAGATATAACAGTGGCATTCCTTCAGATCCATCCTCTTACGCAGAGCATTATATGCCCAAACCAGGCCCATGTGTCCTTGCTCACCCTTCAGGTCTCTACTCCGATGTCCCTAAGACGCCTTACCTTACCATCCTATCTAAAGCAGTCCACTGTCTATTCATTATTTATTGTCTGTTCTCTTCCAACATTAGATGAGAGTAAAGACTTTGTCTTACTGGCACCACATCCCCAGTGTCTGGCATAGAGTAGGTGTCCAATAAATGTTTGCTGAATTAATCAACAGCTACCATGGTGAACATCTGTAGGGAATGGATTCATTTAGGCTATCTTACTCGCCAGCATTCTGGAACAACACTGCGCAGGGACCTGACCAAGACAGACACGGCTGAAACGCCCCACTCTGGCGCGTGCTCTTCTTTTCCCTCTGACTGCTTCTACTAAGACCCACCAGCAATTCTAGGTTGTGAAGCTTCCTACAGGAGCACCCTGTGGCTGAACTGCTTAGGACTAGTGGAAACCAGACATCCACACTCAGGGGTTGGTTTGGCTCTGAATTAACCCATCTTCTTGATTTCCTCCGGTTTACAAAGACTGACACAAACAACACCATGCAGCAAACTCCAATGATAATGCTTTCCCACGCCAAGGGCAAAGTGCAGGCAGGCCTCAGGTAAGAGTCACCAGGTTTGGCACTCATTTCCCATCTGCTGTCAGAAGAGCCAGCTTGAGAAGACTTCACACAGCTGAGCAGTTTCCCAGTGGCCGCTCCCACCAAGACCGCACTGGTAAAGCAATGACCGACCACAAGGAAGACGCTCTCCAGCGCATGCACGCCTGGCCCCTTACAACGAGAAGGCAGCTTCCTACCCACGATGTCAGTGTGAGGTGTTAAAACGGTGTCCGTCTTAAGGGACTGCTTTCAGTAAACGGTGAGTCTTGGCAGACAACCCGCCACTCTCTAGTCTTCTTAAACCCTGTCTAACTTTGAATAAATGCACATTCTACAAAACTAGCCCTGATCTGTTTGCTTCATCTGAAGTCAACTTAAAAATGTTGGGGGTCTATATTCATCGGATATGTTACTTTTTTGAAAGGGTGACCGAACACAAAACTAGACGGTCAACGTTACTCCCAACTGGTGTTTAGAAACCCTGAAAGTGCGGGGAGGAGATGCATCTGGCGAGATAAAAAGGCTAGCGCTATGTTCGAGTTGGACACAAACCAAGCAAGCCCAGGTCTTCAAAGAACCGTGGGCTAACCTGAGGTGTACACACTCCTTGCTACAGCCGCCTGAGACGGCCTGCACTCCTCAGCTGTGAGTACTTCCACCTGAATGACTTCCCAAAAACCTGGTGACTTCAGAGAGAGAGTTTTATAACAGAAAAGATGTTCCACAATGTAAAATTACACTTAACAGAGTCTGTGATTTGAAGGGGCAATAATCATCAGGTGATTTCTACCCGATAAAGGAAAACAGAATTCAATGTGGAAAACCTACACCGCCCACACTGCGCCGCTGAGTGTTCCGTGACTCCCCCCGCCGCCCAGGGCACCTACCGTCCCAGCCAGGATGTCGTGGGGGCAGCAATCCAGAAGGTGACTCTTGCAGACTCGGTCATCTGTAAACTTCACCCTCTGTCTGGTTTCATCTCCTGAAATTTATTTGTGGTTTTAAATAAGATAATACCACGTTAAACACAAATGCATATCTCGTACAATTCACCTGGATGATTTGCAGACTACCAAATACACTGAAAAGCTGCTTTAGCGATATTTACAACTGGAGCGGAATACAGATGTTTTCTGATGCTAACATATCATGAAGAATCACTTAATGAGATCTGACTCCGTCATTGTGCCAAAGAAGTCAAGGAGTCAAAAGTAAAAGGCCGAGCACCAAAAGGCCATTAGCCCCACACGTACACGTGGGCAATGAGATACCAAAACCCACGCTAACCAGCGGGCCATGAATCACCACGTATGACCGATAACTGGTAGTTTCCACCAACAAAAGCTACTTATTAATCTAATCGTTTTGCTGTGGACGAGCGTATTGGCACTATTTTGCCCAAACATACAAAGAAAGCTCTCAAACTCTACCTCTGACCAATAAGTAATCTAGACCTAGTCTTCTCATCCCTCTCTCACCCCCACCCTTAAAAAAAGAGTTGGCACCTGGGAGTCACTGTTAACAAGACAGTACTAAAAAAGGAAAAAAAAGAAAAAAGCAAAAAAGAACTAGGTTAGTCAATACACACTGTGAGTTCCAACATATACTGTACCCATCTGCATTCTTCAAGACCTCAGCTGCAGAATTTTAGGCCCGCTGTTGAAAAGTTTTAAAGGAAAAGTTCTCTTGCCCAACCTGCAGTAAGGAAGTCAGGGGAATGATACATAAAAGCAAAGGCAAAGTGGAATGTGACAGATTTTAAGGCTCATCTGTGTATAGGACACAGAGCTGCGCAATACTAAAGGAGGAATATATCTTAGGATTTGCAAGCATCCAGGATTAATGTAGTGTCTTTTTTTGAAAATGTTTTCTTTCTAAACTACACTTTTAAAGTTACTTGTGAAAAAAAGCAAACACTTTTTGGTTACAACGGCTTAGAAATTGGTTGTGACTCACGGCTCGATGAACATGAGGCTTTTTCTGCAACTCCCTGCAGATTGCTGTAGGCAGGCAAAGATACACTGAACCTTTATAAATGAAATAGAGGGGCCACAATTGTTCAGTTTGTATGAAATAAAAATACGGGAAGCAATTCAAAAGCAACTCGATATACAAAGAAAGCTAAAAAGCACTTATTCACCTATGAAATACAGTGCAAAGGACTTGCACAGCCCTGAGAATGTGCCAGTGTGAACTGACAACTTCGTTCCTTCGGTAGGAAACACAAGCCACAGCAGGTATGGAGTTTTGCAAAGGTGCAACCGCTTTTTCCTGCAACAACCGTCATGATCTCGCACTCCTCCCTACGACACAACCTACCTAACGACTGACAAGCGCTAGCTGAACAGAAGCGACCCTGGGTGGGTGGGAAGGGGGCTTGGAAGAGCACTCGGCAGGGACCCACGTAAGAAAAGCTCAATTTACGGCTCTCCCTGCAATGGTACAGAACAAGAACGGCCGGGGTTCGAAGCCCATCGGCTCCCTCGGGTGGAGCTTCTCCCAGGCTGCCAGCGACTTGGAGCCCGTGTTAGCTCCAGCCCTTCGCCGACTCCCCGGTTGGAGAAGCTGCGGCGCCCACCGGGTTGGACATGGCAGAACCGTACATGGGAATGGGGCTAGAGCCCCACCGACGGAGCGGGCTCGGAGGAAGAAGCCCGCCGAAGATCCGCGGAGGGTGGGAGAAAAGCCAGCCGAACGGGCGGACCCGCTCAGACAAAGGCCCGGCGACTGCCGTCGGCGCGTGGGGCGGGGGGTGGGGGGAGAGCGCAGGCGCAGACGGTCGCTGCCCCCGCCTCAGGCCGCCCGGCGGCCTCGCCTCACTCCCGCCCCAGCCCCTCGCCTGGCCGGCTGCCCCAACTCACCGTCCCGGGCCGTGCCCATGAGCTGGTCCAGCAGGGCCCGCATCTGCGCCTGGGCGGACATGGTGGCCAGCGGGGGCGGCAGGTACGGCCGCGACGGGTCCTCTCAAGGCAGCGGCAGCGGCGATGACGAAGGATGGTCGTGTCGGCCTCGAGCCCACTCGGCTACTTCCTGTTGCGAGAGGACGTCGGGAGGAAGTGCATCAGCTCTGGCCTTTGGCCTGCTGGGAAATGTAGTTTCAGGGGCTGATGGGTGTAGAACTCCACTCTGGAGGAAAGTGAGGCTGGATTCTTCAAGTTGGCCAAGGGGCAGCACTAGTCTGCTCTGATTCTACTTTGGAGCCCAAGATCTGTAGGTCCTACAGAGGCTAGCCTGCAATAAAACAAAACGAATATAATTTTTATTTTTTATTATTTTATTTTATTTTTATTTTTATGTTTAGAGAGAGGGGAAGGGAGGGAGAAAAGGGAAACCTCAACGTTTCGTTGCCTATCTCACGCCCCTGCCCCCAACTGGGGACCTGACCTGCAACCCAGGCATCTGCCCTGACTGGGAATCAAACCAGCAACCCTTTGGTTCATAGGCCTGCACTCAATCCACTGAGCCACACCAGCCAGGGCTTTTTATTTTTTAGAGGGAAGGAAGAGGAGGGAGAAAGAGGGGAAGGAGAAAGAGAGGGGGAAGAACATGGATCAGTTGCTTATCCTAAGCACCTGACCTGGACCCAGCTGCAACAGAGGCATGTGCCCTGGCCCGAAACCAGCCGTCTGGCTACCTTTCCCTTTGCGGATGAAGCTCAACCAACTGAACCACACCAGTCAGGGTCAAGATGAATACTGACAAACTAAACAAGAAAATAAATCCTGTGGGATTTTTGCTAGCCAGTTTCCAAATTAATGAGTCTTTAACCTGAACAGAAATCTGGAGGTCCTCTAGGAGGAACTCTCAAGTTCTGAGTCATGGCAGAAAGACCTACAAGAGTTCTTATAACAACCCTTTCCCACACACTTCCCCTGACCCTCTATAAAAGACTTTCTCTCCATTGTTTACCATGAACTTGCACGTGATTCACTATGGCAACAAGATCTGTAATGCAATCCTGTCTTTACTCCCGAATAAATCTTTTTTTGCTAGAAGAGTAACTGGCTGACTTTGTTTGCAGTCAACACATGGGGTCCAGAGAAGACGCCCCATAGCCCTGGGCTGGTGAACAAACAAGTATGGCGCCTACAGAGACAGCCATTTGAACAAGCAGTTTTTCTTCCCCTTTCAGGAGCTTGAGGGTGAGTTTTCTCTCGAGTCCAAGCTTTCACTTTTCTTGCATTTTAAAGCTCTCTGGACTTTATTCGAAATATGTGTAGAGGTTTCTTTTCTTATTCTATTAAAAGGCCTTGTTTGTTTGTGAACTCTCTTCCACACTTTTGCCTGATTCCAAACCCCAGGTGGAGGACCCGTACTGGGCCTTGGCCTGTTAGGAACCAGGCTGCAAGTAAATCTCCCTGAGCTTCACCTCCCGTCTCCACCTCAACAGCCCCATCCACAGGAGGGGGGATGGGGAATGAAGCTCAGCTGAGCTCTGCCTCATGTCCCCACCCCCTAACCCCCCCCCCACCCCCACCTTCCATGAAACCAGTTCTTGGTGCCAAAAAGGTTGGGGACCACTGCCCTAGGGGATCGGTCTGTATCTTGGAACCGTGTTAGCCATTGACTTGATTCTTTTAGAATCGGATCCTTTGCACTAATTCTGTCCCGTTGAAACTGTGTGGTCAGACTTTGGCCTGGCTCTTTCCGGAGCAAGCTATTTTAATATTGATAGAATTACACTTTTTCACCCTGGCTGGTGTGGTTGAGTGGATTGAGTGCTGGCCTGCCAACCAAAGGGTCACCGGTTCAATTCCCAGTCAAGGCACATGCCAAGGTGGCAGGCCAGGTCCCCCAGTGGGTGGCGCATGAGAGGCAACCACACGCTGATGTTTCTCTCCCGTTCTTTCTCCCTCCTTTCCCCTCTCTCTAAAAATAAATAAATAGATAGATAGATAGATAAATACATAAAAATAAATGGACCTGGCTGGTATTAAGCCTGCAGGCTGCCTAAGCTGTATGAGTTGTTTAGCCTGTTTACAGGGTCCTTGCTCTAGATAAAAGCCTCTGAAAAATAGAGTCTCAGGTATCTAGATATTTCCCTCCTGTAAGGGGGTTCAGAGCCCCTGAAAACAGGAAAAAAGCCCCACATCTCTGTATTGGGGGCAGGGGGGTATGGACGATACTGCTTAATATACTTTGCATAACAATGGCAAGTCAATAGTTGTGCCTGTCTTGAAGGGAGAGCACCGCTGCCCAGGGAGAAAGGTACAGTGACTTGTGACATAGCCAGGGCAGGTGGAGGCTGCTGTGTCATGGGGAACTCTTGCCTTGACTACAAAGAGCAGCCAAAAGAAGGTAAAGATACTGAGGAACTGGCAAAAATGGCACACCATAGGAGGAACCAGACACGAGGTCACATAGGAAGTTCCGGGCCGACCATTTAAACTAAGGGTGAGCTGAAACAGAAGAAGAGGAAGGACCTCCAGTCAAGATAGTAGTGTGGGCAGACACAGATCACCTCTGTGCACAACCACACCAAAATTATAACTAAAATATAGAACAACCATCACTCAGGAACATCAGAAATTGAGCTGAATGGATGTCTGATGACTACAAAATCAAGTTGAATGGGAGTCTGACAACTATGGAATTAAAGAAACCACAACCATCCAGACTGGTAGGAGGGGTGCAGATGCAGAAGGGGCGGGTCCCACACTCACATGGATAAGAATTCAGGAGGGATATCTCGGGAGCAAGGAGTCCCAGCCCCACACCAGGCTCCCAGCCCACGGCTCTAGTGCCAGAAAGATAAGTCCTCACAACCTCTGGCTGCAAACACCAGCGGGGATTGAGATGGTGGAAGAAATTGTTGGAGCCCCAAGAAGTTCCTCTTAAAGAGCCCACACATGGATTCACCTACTCAGACTCACTCCCTCTGAGCTCCAGCACCAGGGTAGCACCTTGACAAGCAATTCCTCTTAAAGAGCCCACACATGGATTCATTACACAGACTCACTCCCTCTGAGCTCTAGCACCAGGGTAGCACCTTGACAAGCAGTTCCTCTTAAAGAACCCACACATGGACTCACCTACTCAGACTCACTCCCTCTGAGCTCCAGCACTGGGGTAGCAGCTTTAAAGGCACCAGTGGCACATAGATGTCACAGGTGGGTACAGGTCGCCAGGTTCTTGGTGATCGCAGGCAAAGAATTAAACCGAACACACAGAGAATTTATAGCAGAAAGAGCAGATTTTTTAAGCAATAGCACACTCCACAGAACATGGAAGCAGGCCAACTCTGAGCAGATTGACCTCAGAGGCTAGAGGGATTGGATTATTATAGGGAGGATATTTCCTGGCTTGTTTTGGCGGGGTTTTATTGCACATGTACAAGTAGTTATATTACTTTAAAGCTACTGTGCATGTGTCTCCCATGATTTTCCTTGACTGGCCACCAGGGAAGGGAGTCCCACAATGTTAACCTATTATGATGTTATTGTAATGAAGCAGGGGTCATGTAGCATCTTCTGCACAGGTGAATTCATGATTCACCATGATTCAGCACTTTTCCAGAAAGTGGGAACAACTGGTCTTAGAACAGGGTCTCTGTCCTGTATCGAAGTCCTTTATCTTAGCCCTGGGGCTCCTCCAGAGTTTCCTCCTTCCCGACCATCTCCTGCCTCACAGGGAGAACCTGGAGTGTCTGGCATCAATTTGAGCAGAGGCCATTGCCCCATTTCTGAGCTCCCCTTCCCACCAACTCGGTTAACTGGTGCCATATCTGAGACTCCATCAACCTGGCTAACACTGTTTGACTCACCTTGGAGAGCCCCAGAGCCTCTACCCTACCCAACTTCTGGGTCCACTCAAGCTGCTTTTCCATAAGAATAGATGGTCTTGGCTCCTAAATCCTATCAAACAAGCAACAGCTGGCAGCTTGGCTTCACCTGGGAATCTCCAAGCCCAGCACAAGTAGCAGCCATCTCAGATTGCTTTACAGCTCAGGCAGGGTGCCCCGAGCAAAACACAGGTGAGGGCTGACCTTGGCCTGCGCCACCCAGGAAACCCCAGGGCCAGCATACCCAGTGGACAGCTACAGACCCTGTCAGAGCACCACACCCCTGCCCCTGCACAACTGATCCTCCACAGAGGGTGAAGGGTGGTGGTCAATAGTCAGAGCCAGTCCTTGTAGCTGACTGGCCTGGGTAAATCGCTTCCATTGACCTGCCAACAGCAACAAAAGCTCAACTACAAGAGGAGGGTGTACTCAGCCCACATAAAGGGCACACCTTGAGTACCCAGCTTGGGTGACAGGGGAGGCTGTGCCACTCAATCCTATAGGACACCTACTACATTAGGCCAACTACCAGGACACGAAGTCAAAGCAGCTCTACCTAATACACAGAAACAAACACAGGGAGGCTCCTAAAATGAAGAGACAAAGAAACATGGCCCAAATGAAAGAACAGATCAAAACTTCAGACAAAGAGCTAAACGAAATGGAGAGAAGCAATCTATCACATGCAGAGTTCAAAACACTGGTTATAAGGATGCTCAGGGAACTTAGTGAGGACCTCAGCAGCATAAAAAAACCCAGTCAGAAATGAAGGATATACTAATTGAAATAAAGAACAATTTACAAGATTTAAAGAACAGTAGAATGGATGAAGCTGAGAATCAAATCAATAATTTGAAACATAACAAAGCCAAAAACAACCATGCAGAGCAACAAGAAAAAAAAAAGAATAAAAAAAACAAAGAGGACAGCATAAGCAGCCTCTGGGACAACTTCAAGAGGTCCAACATTCCCATCATAGGGCTGCCAGAAGGAGAAGAGAAAGAGCAAGCAATTGGAAATCTATCTGAAAAAATAGTGAAAGAAAACTTCCCTTATTTGGTGAAGGAAATAGACATGCAAGTCCAGGAAGCACAGAGAGTCCCAATTATGATGGATGCAAAGAGGCCCCCTCCAAGGCAGGTCATAGTTAAAAGGCCAAAGGTTAAAGATAAAGGGAGACTCTTAGAACCAGCAAGAGAAAAGCAGTTAGTTTCCAGATGGTTGACAGATGGGAGGGTGGAGGGGCAGAATGGGTGAAGAGGTGAGGGGGTTAAGAAGTACAAATAAGATTTACAAATCCTATTCTTTAGTTACAGAATAGCCATGCGGGTGTAAAGTACAGCACAGGAAATGGAGTAGCCAAAGAGCCTATGCATGACCCATGGACATGAACAATAGTCGGGGGATTACCTGAGGGAGTAGGGGGTGCTGGGTGGAGGGAGAAAAGGGGGAAAAATCAGGACAATTGTAATAGCATAATCAATAAAATATAATTTAAATTAAAAAAAGAGGAAGCCATGCACTCTGAAAGGCTGTAGGAGAGAGAGTCCACCAGGAAGAGGGTCTGGTCTGCCACGAGGTCTAGTGTGCAAGGAGGAAGCCATGAGGCCTGGAGTAAGAGAGAGGAGGCTTGCTGGGAAGCTTGCCTGGAGAAGATGGTGGTAGTGCTGATGGAGCTGTGCAGGGACCTGTCTAACCAAGCATGGCTGTGTGAGAGATGCTTGGAGCTGAACTGTGGCTGGGAATGTGGAGCTGCAGACTTCTGCTTCTCTGAAGGACATACGAAGTCACTCTCCTGAGACATGTGCCTTCCTGGACTCTACCATGATCTATCTAGTATAACACAGTGTGTGTTTCCCTGAACCACCACATGGAGGCTGAGAACAGCGTACCCCAGATCCTGAAGGAGGGAGCTGCTGCCAGAGGATGGGGACTCTGAAACCCACAGGGGATGGAGGTCTGTGTGCGCAGCCTGCTTAAGAACAGATAAGGAGATGGGGAACTTCGGGGCATGTTTTGCCTTATAGCCTTTTGGGGAGCATGGGAAGTGCTGGGTCTTGTGGGAGGGCAGGGCTCTGAGCAGGAGTGCTCTCAGCTCCCCCAAGGTTGGAATCCTGTAAATAAATACCTGTTTCCTTGAACACTAATTGTTGGGTCATGTATTAAGGGACCACGTGGCCAAGCCTCAGTTTGCTCGGTTACAACTCCAGCCAAATTTATGTTGAAAAACCATGGTTCCTTATGCACATTTTTATTTTTATTTTCTGGTGGAAAAAAAGGGACAGAGTGGCGACTCTCTAAGTGGGAAAGAGAGGGCGAGAGAGGGAGTGAGAGCGAGAGAGTGAGAGAGTGAAAGAGAGAGAGAGAGAGAGAGAGAGCGAGCGAGCCGGCCTGGCTGCTCCCTGAGTGAGAGACGGTCCTTATGCACATTTTTAACTAAATGGACTGCTGTGACCAAAAGTAATTTAGAACATGAATAGCCATTATGGGGAACTTCCCCCATGACACAACCCCTATGTAATATAATGACTCCTGTTTGCTGGTTTCAAATCTAAGCTCCTGTTTTAAAATCATCATACAGGGAAAAAGACAATAATCAAATAAATAAAAATAAAATCATCACATACACTCAGTTTGCTATGTTTTTAATTTTGCACTTTTTTTTTTTTCTGTTAAACTCTGTACCTGTTGGTTGTCGAACACGGGCACAAGCGATCTGGACCGTGAATTTTCGCTCCAGCATTTGACAGAACACCCAGAAGAGGTGCTTCCTGGTATCCCGGGGCAAAGGGCTGCTGATTTCAGAAGGCCTGACTGTTGATCAGCCATGCTTTCAAAGATCCCAATCAAAAGGGGCAAATGTCAAAGTTAGTAACAGACGTGAGTCAAGATAAGAATCCCTATAGCCTTAACTGATGTGGCTCCATGGACGGAGCGCCAGCCTGGGAAACAAAGGGTCACCGGTTTGATTCCCAGTCTGGGCACGTGCCTGGGTTGTTTGTGGGCCAGGTCCCCAGCAGGGGGCGTGCAAGAGGCAAGCCATCCACGTATTTCTCACACGTGAATGTTTCTCTCCTTCTGTTTCCCCCTTCCTCCCTCCTCTCTTAAAAATAAATTTACAAAACAGAAAGGAAAAAAAAGACTCCCTGAATCCCGTAAGAGTCCTCAAGCCCTTTGTCAGTTGTGACAGTCCCACAGGGACAGCTCCTATCTATCAATTTCCTTTCCCCTCTATAGACCGTCCTTCTCCTGTGTTTATCCAGCGTGCTATTGCCGCACCTAGGGGACTGCATCCTTTCTTCTTTCCTAAATAAATCCTTTTCGCCGAAGGAATACCTGGCTGACTGTTTATGGTCAACGCCATGGAACCGTGAACATATTTAGCTACTCCCAGACTCCGTTTTTGTGGGGTTTTTTTTACATCTGTGAAATGAGGATTCTAATGGTGCCTGTCGTATGTCTTGTGTCAAGCATGGAATTGACATTAGGCTCTGTGGTCACTGCTTTGTGATTGTACTGTGAGCTCATGGTCTGCCACCTATCAAGGCTATTCCAGTCCTAGCCACATCAAGAGACTGACAATGACCTCTTGATACGGTATTCTCCCTTGTGTAGAGCAGCCTGCTACCTGAAGATGGGTTGATTACATGGGTTCTTTCCACCCCAAGGGGATGGTGATTCTTCTTTTTTTTTTTAATATATCTTTTGAGATTTTATTTATTTATTTTTAGAGAGATGGGAATGGAAGGAGAAAGAGAGGGATCACATAGCCCCCAATGGGGACCTGGGCCACAACCCAGGCATGTGCCCTGACTGGGAATCGAACCAGCAACCCCCTGGTTTGCAGCCCGCACACAATCCACTGAGCTACACCAGCCAGGGTGGTGATTCTTCCTTTTGGAACTGTCAACATACCCTGACTATAGCAGCTCCACACCAGCCCAGATATTCAAAGGCTCGCAGAATTCCGAGTCGCGGACATGGAATCAGTCCTGCACAACACTGCCTCGTATCAAGAGATCCATCTTATGGTAAAGTAGGTCAAACGTTTATTTCTGTGCAGCAAGCCACTCAAAACCTCAATTGTGTAGAACAAAACTGATTGATTATTTCTCCCGATTCTGTGGAACTCAGCCAGGGTTGAGCCGGGCTCTTCAGCACTAGGTGGTGTTGACGGGGTTCAGAAAACTGCGTGTATGAAACTGGGCTGTGTGAAGGTCCAAGAATGCTTCATTGACATGCCTGGTCCCTCTGGTCCCCCACGTGGCCTCTGCCTCTGTACATGAGATGCCATTTGGCAACCTAGCCCCAGCTGCTTCATAGTATGGCGGCTGACAGCCCCCAGGGAGAGAGCAGAAGCTGCCAATCCTTTTAAGGTCTAAGCTCAAACCCTAGAACTTCACTCACCGTTATCTATCAGTCACAGCAAGTGAAAGGCCAATGCAGATTCAAGGGGAGGTGAAACAAATAACTGCTCTTTGATGTCAGGAGGCGCTTGTGTGTACACAGGTGTGAAGAATTCCTATCGCCATTTTTGCAGACTCCTGACCACAGAGCCCGATACTGACCTCTCATCATTTCCCTCACTGACTGCTTTGTGGCATTTGTCCTTGTCCCAGCCAGGGCCTTCCTGGTTGTCACTGAGGCCTGGCACGAATACACATGTGCAACCCAGAAGCACAGAAAAGTGATTTTCTCTGGGGCAAAACTTAAGCTTGGTCTAACTGGAGGTGAAATCTGGCGGACAGATTTGCATGTTTTCCCGTACACAGCCCTAGCCGCCGCTGGCTATCCTGAGCCACGCAGTAGTCCATATCCTCGTGGGAGACCGGCTGAGTAAAGCAAACAATCCAGAGTGCCCGAGATCAAATAGCGGCCAGCTCATGAACTCACTCTCTCTTGTTTGTGCCCCCCTCCTTCCGTGCCTCACTCCTTTAAGCCCCAA
The DNA here is from genome assembly GCA_007922815.1 of Macrotus californicus. Classification (NCBI taxonomy): domain Eukaryota; kingdom Metazoa; phylum Chordata; class Mammalia; order Chiroptera; family Phyllostomidae; genus Macrotus; species Macrotus californicus. The sequence continues at coordinate 58,408 of VMDR010001646.1, forward strand.
GTCCTAATCCCCTGGGACCAAAACCCTTAATAAAGTAGCAGCACAAAAGCTTCTCTGTCACACTCTGCTTTCTGGGGAACTGAAGTTAAAGCAACAGACCTGCACTAAAGGAATTTATAAAGGACGTCGTTCAGAAAGAAAATTAAAGTCAATGGTACTAGGACTTCTGGTTATTCAAATGGAAAAAATAAATTACCTCTTTACCTCACATTAAATCTGTTCCAAACTTAATTGAGACTTCCAGGTTAAATCAAAACTTTGAGACTGTTAGAAAAAAATGCGGAAGAGTAGCTTGGGGTAGTGCAGGATTCCTTAACCAAGACACAAAAAGTACTAACCACAGTTTTGGCAGGGTGACTCATTTCGTTGGACTGTGTCATCCTGTACGCCAAAAGGTTGTGGGTTTGATCCCCAGGGGGGCACGCGTGAGAGACAACCAGGATGTTTCTCTTGGTGAGGATTAAAAAGAAAAACTAGCCCAGGCTGGCGTGGCTCAGTGGATGGAACACTGGTCTGCAAACCAAAAAGTCACTGGTTTGATTCCTGGTCAGGGCACATACCTGGGTTGTTTGTGGGCTGGCTTCTCCCTCTCTGCCCCTCTCTCTCTAAAAATAAATATATAAAACATTTTTAAAATTAAAATTAAAAATTTTTAATTAAAAATTAAAAAATTTCACGAATTGTGAAAGATACATTTTTCTATATTAAAATAAAAACTTCTGTTCGTCCAAAGGCACTACAAAATGAAAAGAAGCAAACTGAGGTACTTACACAAATCACTGACAAAGTTTTAATATCCGAAAGAGAGCGCTAAGAAACAAGAAAAAAGCAAACCATTCAACAGAAAACTGGACCAGAGAAGAAAAAATGTCTTGGCCAATAAACATGTGGAAAGATGCGTTTGATAATTGTGGAATGAGAATAAAACCACAAGCAGATACTACTTCAAACGCATCGAAATGACAAGGCCAGGTCTGGGCGGTGGCGACTGCCCACTCACGTGGCGCTGGATCCCCACGCGCACTCCGGCTTCAAGCGCGTCTCGGGACTCGGAGACTCGCCCTGCCGCCAGATGCGGATCGGGAGCCGCTTACACCCGCCAGCCCCGGCCAAGGGACTGGGACAGAGGACCCAAGAATCAGACCCCGGGTGGGGAGCACCCAAAATCCGCGTTGCTTAGCAACTAAAGCCAGCCGGGAGGCGGGGCCCACTCTAGCGCGCTTCCGCCCAAGCCCCGGCAGGCCGGAAGTGACGATGGGGGCGGGTTGAAGAGGGCGGTGGCGGCGCCGGTGGTGTTGACTGAGGGGCTCAGGGGCAGGTGAGTGAAGACGGGCTTGTACTTCTGGCGCGTGCACTCTGTGGGGTCCCTCCTCTTCACTCTATACCTGGTCTGTCACGCTCGGCGACCCGGGCTCCCAGGAGACCCCAGACCCGAAGGACCTCGCCCCCACCTCCCCTTGGCATTCGAGCCCACGCGTGTCCGTGCGGAGGTGTGGGTGGAAAGGCTGCTGCAGAAGCTGAGGCCAGCCAGCTCCGCCGGCCCTTCCAGCCCCAGAGGGTCAGCAGGTCCGATTTGCGCAGCCTGGACTTAAGTCGCGTTGAGTTGGACCCCGTTTCCCCCAAAGACAGGATTCAACTCCCAGTGGGAAACTTCCCACCCCGTGTTGCCCGCACAGGTAAAATAGCCATTGCTACTTGGGCTCTTGAGGGTGCTGCCTGCGTTGCTTAATTAAAACCATAGTAATAGTAAAACAGAATGTCCGTGAGAAGTTTCTTGTCAGATAGTCACGTCCTCTTGTCAGGATATTGTTCAACAAACTGGCAAAGTCGCCCACAGCTCAGCTGATATTTACTGATTTGTAGGAAAGATCACTCCTGTCTAGCCCGTCTTACTGAACAAAAGCAAGGCAGAGCTTAAAAGGGAAAAGAGAACGCTGTCGTTTTTGAAAGAGTTCCCACCTCCTCCTTGAGCTGATCGGCTGATAGCTAGCAAAGAGAGTTCGTCCTTGAGCGGATAAGTTACGCAGGATGGGCAATTGCAGCTTCTTGCTTTTCTTTAAGAAACCCTGTGGTTTCAGCTGAGGAGTTTGTGTTTTGTGCTCATCTCCAAGTACTGGCTGCTAATGTCTTGTTTTTTAATTTTTTTAAGATTTTATTTATTTTTAGAGCGAGGGGAAGGGAGGGAAAAAGAGAGGGAGAGAAACGTCAGTGTGTGGTTGCCTTTCACGGGGCCCTCACTGGGGACCTGGCCCGCAATCCAAGCATGTGCCCTAGACTGGGGATTGAACTGGCGACCCTTTGTTCTCAGCAGCACTCAATCCACTGAGCCACACCCGCCAGGGCTGCTAATGTCTTTCTAATGCCACCTCCAGACCTCACCGCTTCTTTCAGGACAGTTTCACAGCGAGCATACATTAACTCAACAAATACTGCGTGTCTGCTGGGTGCCAGGCGTGGTAGTACTAGGAGTGGGGTGCCGAGGATATAGCACTCCACAAACCACACAATTCTTGCCCTCAAGAACTTAATTCTGCAGTTGGCTATCGATAACCAGTAAGATAAAAAAGCAAAATATGGATCATGCTAAAGAGAAAATACAGAGCAGGGAAGGATGAAATAAAGGAAATGACCCTGGGATCATTTGGACATTTATTAGGGCATTTTACCGGTTTTCTGGGTCCATGTTGCATTGACTGGGGTGCTTTTGGCTCCAAGTGTCAAGAATCCATTAAAACTAGTTCAAACTGCCCTGGCTCGTGTGGCTCAGTGGATTGAGTTCCGGCTTCTGAACCAAAGGGTTGCTGGTTCAATTCCCAGTCAGGGCACATGCCTGGGTTGCGGGTCAGGTCCCACGAGGGGGTGTGCAAGTGGCAACCACACGTTGATGTTTCTCTCCCTCTCTTTCTCCCTCCCTTCCCCTCTGTCTAAAAAAATAAATAATTAAAAAACCCCAAAAAACTAGTTCAAACTGTGGAAGGATTCTACTGGCTTTCATACAGGAAAGCCCAGGGGACCAGAAATAGATGGGGCCAAGGGCTTGAATGAGATCATCAGGATTTGGAAATGTGGTGGTGGTGGTGGTGGTGTCGTCGTCTTATTGGTCCCCTATTCTCTCACATAATGCTCTTTATTACTTTTTTCATCCACGAATTCAAACACTCTCTCACAGTTTCTGTGGGTCGGCATTCACGAGTGGCTTAGCTCTGTGATCGTGGCTTATCACCTGCGGTTTAGTGAGCGTGGACCAGTGTAAAGGGGGAGATTGGCTTTGAGTGGCCTCGAAGGCATGGCGGGAGTTACTAGAGGAAGACAGGCAGAGGAACGGTGCGTACAAAAGGCCACCCACCAGTGTGACTCCGGGAACAGGTGTCGGGCATAGGGTTTGGGGAGAGGTGGCGCCAGAGGTAGGCAAGAGCCAGGTAGCGAAAGGACCTGGAGCCTCACCGGAGTGTCTGAGCTTTGTTCTGCGGTTGTTCGGGATCTTTCCAGAGCTTTTAAGCAGGGGATGACATGATCAGGAGGTGTTTTAGAACGCCATCTCTTGCAGCTGGAAGGAAAGACTTGAGAGGCATGCAGAAATCCAGGGAGGGAGTTATAAAAACAGGACCTGAAGCAGTGGCTGTTGGAGGGAGGAGCTAAACTGAAGAGGCAGAATTTGTTGGATGTTTCAGAATGTACTTGTATGTCTTACTCAGACTTGATCTTTATGAAGCCCACAGATTGAGTGAACCTTGTTCCCACTCCCATTTTGTAAAATCCGTCATGGAGTTCAGGTTGTCTGGATGCGGTGTCAAAAGGTGGATGAATAAACAGGAGAAGCAGTAGCAGGAGGGGAAGAATGCTGTTCCACACGGAATGACCGGGAAGCAGATGAAGCAGATGTTGAGAGATCAGGGGACATAGCTAAAGTGGAACAAATATTTAAAACCGGAAGTGGGGCGTGAGGGAGGAGTGCACTGGGCTATGGATGGGAATGGTCGGCTCTTTGCTGGTAACTGTTGAACCTGGGTGGTGGGTGCATGAGCTAATGGTCTCCATTTTCATGAATATTTAAACATTTGCTTATCAAAAAGTTTTTTTTATTTTTTAAAGTATATTTTATTGATTATGCTATGACAGTTGTCCCATTTCTTTCTGCCCTTTATCCCCCTCCACCTTGCACCTCCCCTCCCTCCAGCATTTCCCCCACCTTAGTTCATGTCCATGGATCGTACACATAAGTTCTTTGGCTTCTCCATTTCCTATACTATTCTTCACCTCCCGCTGTCTATTTTGAACCTACCATTTATGCTTCTTATTCCCTGTACCTTTTCCCCCTCTCTCCTCCCTCCCCACTGATAACCTTCCATGTGATCTCCATTTCTGTGAATCTGTTCCTGTTCTAGTTTGCTTAGTTCATTTTTGTCTTTGCTTTTTTAGGTTTAGTTGTTGATAATTGTGAATTTGTTGTCATTTTTACTGTTCATAGTTTTTAATCTTCTTTTTCTTAGATAAGTTCCTTTAGCATTTCATATAATGAAGGCTTGGTGATGAAGTCCTTGAACTTGACCTTATCTGGCAAGCACTTTATCTGCCCTTCCATTCCAAATGAAAGCTTTGCTGGATAGAGTAATTTTGGATGTCGGTCTTTGCCTTTCATGACTTGGAATACTTCTTGCCAGCCCCTTCTTGCCTGTAAGGTTTCTTTTGAGGAATCAGCTGATATTATGGGAACCCCTTTGTAGGTTACTGTCTCCTTTTCTCTTGCTGCTTTTAAGATTCTCTCCTTATCTTTAACCTTGGGTAATGTGATTATGATGTGCTGTGATGTGTGCTTCCTTGGGTCCTACTTCTCTGGGACTCTCTGAGCTTCCTGGACTTCCTGGAAGTCTATTTCCTTTACCAGATTGGGGAAATTTTCCTTCATTATTCAAGTAAGTTTTCAATTTCTTTCTCTTCCTCTTCTTCTGGCACCCCTGTGATTCGGATGTTGGAATGTTTAAAGTTGTCTTAGAGGTTCCTAAGCCCCTCCTCATTTTTTTTGAATTTTTGTTTTTTCATTGTGTTCTGGTTGAATGTTTATTTCTTCCTTCAGCTCCAAATCATTGGTTTGAGTTCCAGTTTCCCTTCACTGTTGGTTCCCTGTATATTTTTCTTTATTTCACTTTGCATAGCCTTCATATCATCCTTTATTATGCCTCCGTACTCAATCAGTTCTATGAGCATCCTGATTACCAGAGTTTTGAACTCTGCATCTGACAGGTTGTCTATCTCCTTGTCACTTAGTTCTTTTTCTGGAGCTTTGATCTGTTCTTTCATTTTGGCCACATTTCTTTGTCTCAGTGCACTTGTTATGTTGTAAGGGGCATAGCCTTAGGTATTCGCCAGGGCTGGGCAACTCACTTCCCTGCATTGTGGCACTGTATGTGGGGGAGGGGTCAGAGAGGGAACAGTGCCACTTGTTCAGCTCTCGCCCCACTTTCAGTCACTTGCCCCTCTACCCACAAGCGAATTGGGCCCTTCTGGTTCTGATTCCTGGGTGGGCGGGTTTGTTTATGTTCTAGGACCCCATGGGTCCCTCCAAGGGACACTATTATGAGACTAGAGTGTTTCCTGCTGCTGCAACCCCCACAGGTTTTTACAGCCAGAGTTTTGGGTTCTTTTTTTTTCTTTTAAGATTTTATTTATTTATTTATTTATTTCTAGAGAGGGGAAGGGAAGGAGAGAAACATCAGTGTGTGTCTGCCTGCCATGTGCTCCCCACTGGGGACCTGGCCCACAACCCCAGCATGTGCCCTGACTGGGAATCGAACTGGCGACCCTTTGGTTCTCTGCCTGCACTCAGTCCACTGAGCTCCACCAGCCAGGGCTACAGCCAGAGGTTTTGAGGCTTTATTCCAGAGGACCCACACTGGAACCCTATGTTGCACAGTCCGTCTCAGTCCCCAGTTCTTCCCAGTTTATCCTCATTCAAATGTGGGGCCACCTGGTCCGCCAGCCGCCGCCTTGCTGGGTGTCCTCTCCACCCCTGCTGCCCATCTCCGCCCCTCCTACTGGTCTGAATGAATGTTTCTTCTTTAACTCCTTGATTTCAAACTTCCATACATTTCGATTTTCTGGCAGTTCTGGTTATTTTTTGTTTTTAAATTGATTGTCGTCCTTTTGGTTGTGCGAGAGAAAGCAAAGGCATATCTACCTACGCCTCCATCTTGGCTGGAAGGCATCAAAAATTTTATTAAAGTAATGACAAAAAGGAAGGAAATTGAAGTTAAGTCCTACTTGTCTTTTAGCGTTGATCAAGAGTGATCAAGTAGAGCTATATGTTTATCTTTTTGAGAGTTTTTGTTTTTCCCCCTCTCCTTTACGTAAGGATGAAAGTAAACTGATGTTTAGGCCCTGGCTGGTGTGGCTCCAGGGACTGAGTGCCGGCTTGCAGACTGAAAGTCACTGGTTCGATTCCCAGTCAGGGCCCACGCCTGGGTTGTGGGCCAGGTTCCCAGCTGGGCGTGTGTGAGAGGCAATCATTTGATGTTTCTCTCCTTCTCTTTCTCCTTCCCTTCCCCTCTCTCTAAAAATAAGTACATAAAATCTAAAAAAAAAGGTAACTGATTTTTGGAGGGGGTCAAAGGAAATAAAATCTGCTGTGGAAGTCAGGAAAAAGTCCTGTTCTATGTTATTTTCTGGACAAATGCATACAACTTATTTGACATAATAGTTGTGTGAAATGCAGATAAATACTCCTCCTTAACTTATTTTTAGGAGGTACCGTGAGCCACCCTCAGTTACCTTAAGAGTTGCGCCCTCATGTAAAAGAAAGGAACTGTGTGCTGTGGTGCATTTGCCTTCATCCAGGCCCCATGACCTTCAAATGTGCCCTCATTTGAAATGCGATTAAGGGCCTGTTCTTTGTCTTGGGCTTATTTGCTTGGTAAAGAGAGGGAACAGCTGTGCAGCTGTAAACAGTTGAACATTGTGCTGCCGCTGTCTGACTTCTGCTTGCTCAGCCGAAAGTCCAGTGCTGCCCAGTCCGGTGTGGTGGGTGTCCCCCACATACCCCTGTGGGACTGTCAGAATATTCGCTCCACTCGTGGCCATGACTCAGACCTCCCAATGTAAAAAAGACGTTCTTAAACCATTCTTCTTAGGGACAAGCATTTGAGCACACTCAATGCCAGATCAATTAGTCATCACAGATCATGAATTCTGTGCAAGAAGACAGGCCCTGGAGTGAAGGTGTTATTGTACCGTCCTCTTGGTGGGGCTCCATAAACCCTTTCCTCTCCATGTAATTGACGTTACTGAACATCTGCCACGGGTTTGGCACAGGGCATGCGACAGAGTCCTCCTGCCCTTCAGTAGCTTCAGTCAGCCGCAGGAGTGGTATCCTGAGTGCCTTGAAAGGAAAGGCCAACTTCTCTGGTGTGGAAGGTGGCTAGCCCTGGTCAGTGGTGCTCCCACAAGGCTTGGTGCTGTTCCAGCTGAGGCTTGGAGGCCTGAGAGAGAGGGTTTCCCAGGCAGGAGGACCCGCATGTGGGGAGTGTTGAAAATCAATATTCCTTACTAGTCAAGTCATAGCACAAGCTAAGTGGACAAAGGCAATTTAATAAAACAACATAAATGTCCAATGAATAGAGTATCCCCTCTTATTTGTGGGAGATACATCTGGAGACCCCAGTGGGTACCTAAAACCACAGATAATACCAAACCTACATATACAGTGTTTTTTCCTTTGCATACATACAGGTGATAAAGTGTAATAAATTAGGCACAGTAAGAGAGCAATAATAATAACATAATAAAATAGAGCAGTTATAACGATACACTGTATGTAGTAAGTTATGTGCTTGTGCTCACTTGTTTCGGGGATCACTTGCTGTTTGCAGTTCCAGCCCTTGGCTGACCATGAGTGTGAGTAACTGGAACCACGGGGGGTGGGGGGGGCAGGGGTGGGGACCGTACAGGACGAGACGCAGCACGTGCTGTTCTGAATGATTCCTGTCTTCCAGAAAACAGTCCAGCAGGGCGTGAATCAGGGTAAGAGTTCCCGAAAGGAAACAAAGAAGTCTCTCCTCTCACCTAGACATTGGGAGTAACTTCAGCCCTGACCGGGTGTGGCCTAGTTGGTTAGACATCTTTCTGCAAAGCAAAAGGTCGCTGCTGTGATTCCAAGCCAGGGGACGGGCCTGGGTGACAGGTTTGGGAAGCAATCGATTGATGTTTCTCTCCCTCCCCTTCTCCCTCCCTTCCCCTCTCTCTAAAAATAAATAAATAAAATCTTCTCTCTTGTAGAGAGGGACTTTTGATGTCATCAGTATGTCATGCTAGGGTGGTGGGGTGATCTCTTCAATTTTTGAAGCCATTGACAAAACCCTTTTAGCTGGTGAAGCTAGACAGCAAAGCTCACCTTATTCAGAACTTCCCCGCAGCGTTCCTTACATATTATCTCCACTTTAGAAAAACTTGTCTATTTCCTCCAAGTGTCTCCTCTGCTTATATAAATGTATTTTTCTTTCTCTCCGTTATTTAATTTGCAGGTGCACTTTTTTCCCCTCTTGTTTTATTGACTTAAATTTGAAGCAGCCTTGATCTAAGTGATGCCTACTTTGTACAGTTGTCACCCTAGTGAGACTGAGGAATGCAGGGGGCAGGTGTTCTCTGAGTGGTGGAAAGCATTCACGTGGCTGTGTGAGGGCTTCCGGGCACGCGGAAGTGAGCCTTCCCCTTGATTATTCCCTCACAGAAATTAAACTGTACTTCCAACTTCTCAAAATTCTCAGATGAACCCACAGTTATGATTTTAAGGCACGCAGTTGAAAAATAAAAATTTTAGCCCTAGCTGGTGTGGCTCAGTGGATTGAGTGTCAGCCTGTGAACCAGAAGGTCACCAGTTTGACTTCTGGCCAGGACACATGCCTGGGTTCCGGGCCAGGCCCCTAGTTGGGTGTGTGGGAGGCAACCAGTTGACATTTCTCTCACATACAAGTGTTTCTCTCCCTCTCTTCCCCCTCCCTTCCCTGCTAAAAAATAAAATCTGACTTAGTCTTAAAGTACCCTGAAATGACCTCTTCTCAAAAAAAGAGCGATCAAATGCTAATAAAAAAATTAGACCACCTACTTTTTAATTTTTATTTATTTATTTTAGAGAGAGAAGGAGGAGAAACATTGATTTCTATTGTTCTACTTTTTTATGCATTCATTGGTTGATTTTTTTTATCCTCACCTGAGAACATTTTGCCCTTTCTTTTATTTTTTAGAGAGAGGAAGGGAGAGAGAGAAACGTGATTGGTTGCCTCCCACACGCACCAAGAGTGGGGATCACGCACACCCAGACTGGGGATCGAACCGGCAGCCTATGTGTGTGCCCCGGCTAGAAATTGAACCTGCAACCTTTTGGTTAGGGGACAATGCCCCAACCAGCTAAGCCACGCCGGCTAGAGCCACTGGTCGGTTCTTGTCTGTGCCCTGACAGGGGATTGAACCCGCAACCTTGGGGTGTCCAGGTGGTGCTCAAATCAACGGAGCCACCCAGCCAGAGACGCCTACTTGCCTAATGTCTGTAGAATTGCCAGTTTTCTCTTCTGCCCTTGTTAGTATATTTATGCTTCCTTGTCTATTTAAAGAACAATAGAGTGAGACTTTTTTTTGTAATTTTCTCTTCTCTCTGACTTAGTAAACCCTGGAGAAAGAGCTCTTGGAGGGAAAAGGAGACACTTTATTTCCTTTCTGCACGTACAGGGTGCGGCAGAAGTAACACCTGTTTGAGTGTGGTTGATAGGATAATAATGTGGGTGCAATGATTTACAGTTCTAACGTGAACATTTCACCTAAAAGATCATATGGAGTGCTCAAGTGTGATATTGTTATGTTACGGAATTACATGCTGATGATTTTGTAATAAAAGATTTTGTAATAAACAGGGGCGTTATTTGTGCCCGACCATGGACTGTAGCATGCCTACCCTTGAAAAGTTAATGAACTGCATAAACGGTCATTTCTTTTATTGTTTTTTCCCCATGATTCGAATCTCCACCCGGAGTGGCATAGCCTGTACACTTCTGGGAGGACAGGGTGGCAGCTGAGACACGCCCACAGTCGCCAGGGGTGTTAGCTTTCTCACAGGTCCTTAGTGCCAGGGGGGTGGGTGATCTGAAAACCCACACACGTGGGTTTTGTGTCCATTTCAGTTGGTTGTCCTTGGAGTCACATCTTTCACCTCAATGTGAATCAGACCTGATGCATTTTCTTTCTCATCCCTCGCATTTGTCTTCATTTTGTTTGTTTTATTGGACATTAAGTCAAAACGTGGACTTTATAATTACCATTTCTTTTTTTTTTATTTTATTTTTTCATCCTTACCTGAGGACTCCTTAATTTGCTTTTTTGGAGAGAGAGAGGAAGGGAGAGAAAGAAACATCGATGTGAGAGAATCTTTGATTGGCTGCCTTTGTACTACCCAGACTGGGGATCTGTGCCAGGTCTGGGGATCATGCACGTCCAGAGTTGGGGGTGCCTCTCATGTGCTGGCACCCAGACCAGGGATGAACCCACAACCTAGGTTATGTGCCCTGACCACAAATCGAATCCCAACCTTTCTGTTACGGGATGACGCTCTAACCACTGGGCCACACGGGCCAGAGCATATAGTTATCACTTCTGAAGCTCAGAATGGATAGGAAAAAATACCAATCAATGCCTGTCTGAAAATCCCGTGACTCAATTTCTACTTTCTGTCCTCAAGACCACCAGCTTGTTAGAAGAGACAAAAAAGAATATCGGATGCCAATGAGGTAAAGATCCCAATCTCATAACCTCATGGTCTTTTTCCTTATTTTTTCTTCAACTGTTTTATCTTCACAGCTTTTATTTTAGATGAAAATTGCTTAATTCCCTTCTGGTATCTGGAAAGCATTCATTTAATTTCATATACAGGGTGGGACAAAAGTAGATTTACAGTTGTGAGTACATAAAACACAGATTTTATTTTTGAATTATTAATTAGTTTATTTACTTTTAATTTATTGATTTTCGAGAGAAAGAGGAGGCGGGGAGAGAGAGAAAGAAATGTCGATTTGTTGGTCTGCTTATTTCTGCATTCATTGGTTGCTTCTTGTGTGTGCCCCGACTGGGGATCGAACCTGCAACCTTGGAGCATTGGTATGACGCTCTGACCAACTACCCAACCAGGCCATGCTGTTATTTATTAATTATTATATTATTTTCCATAGGAACAACTTTGAGTCTACTTTTGCCTCCCTCTGTATTTATGGACACGTAATGGATTTTGTTTCCCTTTAAGATCTGTTGACTTGATGTGAGCAAATGTTACCAGTTCCCTAGGATTCCTGTTCTCCAGTCATCTCACATTGAATTTTGCCAGCTCAGAGTAGCCACTTTTGTCCCTAAGTTGGACTCTTTTATGCCTGGTGGCTGTGGGTCTTTCCTGTGCCAGCAGATGAGGAACCAAAACCCCGTCAGTGTCAGGGACGTGGTTTGTCCAGGTGTGCGGTTCGCAGGTGCTCCATTGTGATGTCAGAGGTAAAATACCTTGAAGTTTCTCTTACTCCATCTTTATCTGGAATTTAACCTTTGCCATTTGAAACAAAAGGAAAAAAAGCTGTGAGTTTATAAAGGTCAGCTCAGATTAGGAGGAGGCGTCTGGCACTTTATTTCTGGCCCTGTTCAGATCAGGTCCCTACAGGGGGTGGGCCTGAAGCCCTCCCACCCCTAACTCCCACAGGTGAACCGAAATGATGGCTGACAGTATTCATCACTTTGCAAAAAATGTAAACTTACAGCTTCAGGAAGCTGAGCACACCCGAAACAGGATAAACTCAAAGAAATCCGCACCAAGATAGATTATGATTACACTTCTGAAAACAAAGAAGAAAGAATTGACATGTTACTTATGGGGAAACGCAATTCAAACGACAGGTTTCTTGTCGGAAACCTTGAAGGCCAGAAGGAAGTGGCATAACATTTGTCAAGTGCTGAAAGCAAAGAACCTATCAAACCCTGAGCTGTTGTTTCTTGAGAGAACATTTGTGAACGCTGGGACAGCGAAACAAGGGAAGGCTTAAGGTAGAAGAAGCTACAGGAGAGCCTAGGCAGGGCTGCTGTCAGCTCACTGGGAAGTCAGAGAGAGAGAGCCTTGGGGACAGGTTCGGGGCTTAGCCCGGGATGAGCTGCTGCTGCTGCTTCCCTGGTGGCACATCTCGTGGGGACCCTTAGGGTTTAGGGGGAAGAAAATTCATGTGAAAAGGAGATTTGAGTGGGCATGCCCCGAGGAGGGTGTGCCTCAAACCCTGAGATTTTTTTTTTTTTAAGATTTTATTTATTTATTTAGAAGGGAAGGGAAGGAGAGAGGGAGAGAAATGTCAATGTGTGGTTGCTTCTCGTGTTCCCCTGCTGGGGACCTGGCCTGCAACCCAGGCATGTGCCCTGACTGGGAATCGAACCGGTAACCCTTTGGTTCGCAGGCCCGCGCTCAATCCACTGAGCCACACCCGCCAGGAAACCCTGAGATTTTTACCTGGTAAAATTACTCTTTAGGAATGATGGAGAAATAAAGACATTTTCAAATGAGGAAAATTAATTTGTTGCCAGTAGACCTACTTTAGAGATATGACTGAAGGAATTTCTTGAAACAAAAGGAAATGATAAAAGAAGGAATCTTGAAAGCTTAGGGCGAAAAAAAATAGAAAAAGCAGAAATATGAGTAAATGCCACAGATTTTTCTTCTTGAGTTTTCTAAATTGTTGGATGGTTGGAACAAAAACTGTAATATTGATGTGGTTCTCAGTGTATATAGAGGAAATATTTAATACAGTTATAATACACACAAGGCAGGTAAAAGGACTTACAGGGAAGCACGTTTTCTACATTTCACCCGAAGGGTGATAGAAAAATGCCAACACCCGTGGACTGCTCTGTTAGGTGCGTGGAATGTAACATCCGAGCGACATCAGGGATGAACGAAACCAGAGGCGTCCATAACATCCAAGTAATCCACAGGAAGCCAGGAAAAGAGAACCAAGAACAAACTGGAACAAACTACTAAAAGGCAGATTAAAGGCCTAACAAATCGATCATTTCCTTGAAAGTAAATGGTCTGAAAATAAAAGATTGCAGAGTGGACTTAAAAAAATGGTCTAGCTCCAGCCCAGGAGCTCAGTGGGTTAGAGCGTTTTCCGGGCGCGCCAGGGTTGCAGGTTCCACCCCAGGTCAGGGCGCGTGGAAGCAGCAGCCGGTGAGCCACAAAAAATGCGACCACAATCAATGTCTTTGTCTCTCTGTCTCTTCTTCTTTCTCCCTCCTTCTCTCTCTAAAAATCAATCAAAACATTAAAAATTTTTTAAATGATCCAGCCCTGGCCAGGTGGCCCAGTTGGAGTGTTCCCCTCTACGTCAAAAAGGTTGTGGGTTCAATCACGGCAGGGCCCACGTGGGAGGCAACCGGTCAGTGTCTCTCACATTGATCTTTCTCTCTCTCCCCTGCCCCTGCCATCCTCTCTCTCTAAGATTAATTTTTGAAAAAATACCCTCGGGTGGGCATTAAAAAAATAAAATAACAAAATTTAAAAAATTATCCATATGTTGTCTAAAAGAAACATGCTTCAACTATAACGAACAGGTGAATTGAAAGGAAAAGGGAGAAAAAGATACATACATGTCACGCAGACATCAGTCAGAGAAGGATAAGGTAACTGTCTTAGTAACAGGTAGCGCAGACTTCAGAGCAGACAGGCAGCAGGGCAGCCTTGGACGTGTCACAAGGAGAGAAAGGACAGCAACCCGGCATATGCATGCATGGACAACAGGGCTGCAGTTTCCTTACTAATTGTCTAAAGTACTTTTTCAGTTGACTGTTGCATTAATTTACACTTTGGTTTTTATTCCCTCCTGTCTTGCTCACTTTGAGTTGGATTACTTTTCTCCCCTAATTTCAGCTCCTGGTTGGAATACTGATTTGAAATCTTTCCAATATAGGTATTTAGGATTATAAATTTCCCCGTGTATAGCTTTAGCGACACTCTACAAGTTTTTAAATGTTTGTTTTCATTCAGTTTAAAATATTTATTTACTTATTTTTATGTATCGTATTTGTTTATTTACTTTAGAGAGAGGGGAAGGCAGGGAGAGAAGGAGGGACACGTCAGTGTACCAGAGAAACATCTACCCCTCTCGCACGCCCCCCACTGGGGACCTGGCCTGCAACCCAGGCATGTGCCCTGACTGGGAACCACACTGATGACCTGTCAGTTCACAGGTGGGCGCTCAGTCCACTGAGCCACACCAGCCAGGGCTAAAATATTTTATTATTTAATTTTATTTTTATTTTTTATTTTAGAGAAGGGAAGGGAGGAGGAATAAGAGGGAGAGAAACATCAATGCAAGACAGAAACAGCCACTAGCTACCCTCCTCACAGGCCCCGACTGGGGGCCAAGCCAGCCACCCAGACATGTGCCCTGGCCAGGAATTGAACCTGCGACCTTTAGGTTTGTGGGACAACGCCCAACCCACTGAACCACAGCGGCCAGGGCTGAATAATTTATTTTTTGTTTTCTTCTTTTACCCGTGGTTTATTTTGAAGTGTCATTGAATTTTCAGACCATTTCTTTATGTTGTCTGAATATATTTTTTTGACATTGATTTCTAATGCCACTTTTTAAAAACCAAAAAGATGTGATTGTTCCACTCGGTATATCAGCCATTTTTCTTTTTTAATATGGCACACACACAGTCCCCTGTGGCTGGTACATCTGCCCGCGGTTTGTGTGATGGCACTACGTGTGCTGGAATGGTGCATTTCTGTAAAGAACACCAGCACTCTCAGGCTATTTAGGAAATCTGCAAGCTGAGACATCTGAGGAGGCCTGAGGATGGCTGGGAGACTCCTTCTCCTCCGTTAATGTGGGGCTGCAAGCTCTAAATGACAAGGACTGCAGTGCTGCCGCCCCAAAAGGCACAGCCCAGGCTCGGTCCAGCCTGGCATCAGGAAAGCCCCGCCCCCTCAACCGAAAGAAGAGAGCCCCGGGGACGGGGCGCCTGCTGCGTGCGTGCTCATGGCCACCTCTTTATCACACTCTCCGTGAGGGCCCCTTGTAGGCAGTATTTCTGGAAGGGTGGAGGTCGCAAGACTTCCCTGGAAGACTGTTAGGGAAGCTTCAGCGCAAAGAGCTATGTTCCCTAGTGAAGTTCAGGTTTTAAGAAACTCAGATATAGACCTGGGCTCCTTGAGAAGCTTCAGACTTGATACAGCTCTTTTTTTTCCCCCAAAGATTTTATTTATATTTATTTTTAGAGAGGGGGGGGAAGGGAGGGAGAGAGGGAAAGAACATTGGTAGAAGCGTGAAACACCGATCAGTTGTCTCCAGTGGGTGCCCCTACCGGGACCGAACCCCCGGCAGGTGCCCTGGCTGGGAATCGAACTGGTGACCTTTCTCTTTGCGGGACAGCGCCCAACCACCTGAGCCACACCGGTCAGGGCTGTCTTGCAACAGTTCTTTCAACAGGAAAAGAGAGAGCCAGTGAACTGATTGAGATCTAGTGTGTGGGGAAGAATCACATTTCTGGTCATATTTTAAAAACACACCTTAGGCATGTCAGTGCACAGAGCATTTTTGGAGGGAGCCGTAATAGACTGCCGACTGCCCTGGCCTGGTGGATCAGGTGATCGGAGCGTCGTCCCAGACACCAGAAGGTTGTGGGTTCAAGCCCCAGTCAGGGCTGTACAGGAGACAACTGATCGATGTTTCTCTCTCCCACTGGCCGTGTGTGTGTGTCTCTAAAATAATGAACATATCCTTGGGTGAGGATTAAAAAACGAACAACAAACTGCTAAGTGCTTCTCCTCTTGAGCTCGAGGGCCATACGGAGGAGGGCGATTTACGCTTTTATACATGTCAGATATGTTGTGTCTGACATATTGCTGACTTAAAAAAATAGAACCCCAAACTGCATCAGTAGTAATTGTTTTGCACTGTCCTTTGCTTTTAGCTTTAGGGATCCACGTAGCTTCGGGATTCTGAGACCAGCGAGCAGCTCGATGGCTGGGAGAGGCCCTTCCCCCTCCCTTGGCTTTCCTTCTGGCTGGCAGTGGGGGTAGAGTCTCCACTTCAGGGGCCAGAGGCAAGCGAAACCTAGTCGTCATCTGATGGTGACAGTGGGGTGATCACCATCCTTCACCTGACGCATTCACAGGCTGCCCGAGGTGCATTTCACCAACAGCTTTACAATCCCTAGATCCACCTGTCCGGACCCAATCACCAGACGACCAGCGGTTGTCCGGAAGCTAATGTTCAACACGTCTTCCGGGTGCTCCTGCCACGAGGTAGGTCTGGGACACGCGGGGCAGAGGCCGTGTGAACGGTTGCATATCCCTTCCTTGCATAGACAGTCTCTGAGCGATTTCCTGCTGCCCCTGGTGAACGCTCCTGCCTCTGACTGGTGAGGGCAGCTCTCTCCCTGAGAGCTGGAGTTTCTTGCCCAACATTTTAAAGCTCTTAAGTAAGAGACCTTTAAAGATAGAGCTTTTAAAATAAAGAGTTTTAGAATTCTGAATCCTCATTCAGTTGTCTTTTCTTTACTGAAGGAATTGATGCATTTTAGTTATTTCAAACATCCCCTTACTGGGGACAAAGTGGCCAGGCGTGCTGAGTAAGCAACTTGTCTGTCGGTCAAGGTTCTGCTGCTGGCTCTTTCCCTAGTTACCCCTGCGGGCACCCTGCCCCACCTTTCCCGCACCCATGTCAGGTGCTTGGGTTTGGTGAGGTCTCTGGTCATGAGTCACTGTTTGATTTCGCCTGTGTCGAACTTACTGCCTTTGACAGACACACCTTTCCTGACTTCCAGGATGGTAAAACATGTCTCAGCGCTAAGGAGAATGCACACGGATTTGTTCGGTTTTCTTTTTAAATTGTGGTAAAATACACATGACCTAACATTTATCGTCGGTGGCAGTTAGTACTCACGGAGTTTCAGGACCATCACCGCCACCTCTATCCCCTGAAAGAGAGTCCTGTGCTGAGGAGCCGGCAGTCACTCCCGGTTTCCCCTTCCCCGGCCCTCGGCCACTGCTGATCTATCTGCCTGTGTGGGTTTGCCTGTTCTGGGTGTTTCCTATAAATGGAATCATATGACATGTGACCTTTCGTGTCTGCACTCTCTCACCGAGCACGCGTGTTCTCAAGGCTCATCCATGTAGTGGTGTGCGGTGCTTTCCTCCTCTTAGGGCCGAGTGACGCTCCCTTGTCCGGGGTCACCACGCTTTGCCTATCCATTCATCTGTTGATGGACATTTGGGTTGTTAGAAATAATGAAGTTATGAATGTTCGTTTACACGTTTTGGTGTGATTCTGTTTTCACTCCTTTGGGATTAGAAGTGCAGTGGCTGGATCACACGGTAACTCCGTGTCTGACTTCGTGAGGAGCCTCCAGACTGTGCCACGGCAGGCGCGCCGTTTTCCGTTCCCACCAGGCGTGCCCAAGGCTCCTGATTTCTCCACGTCCTCGCCAGCACTTTTCGTTGTTGGTTTTAAATCCTCACCCGAGGCTGTGGTTATTGAGTTTAGAGAGAGAGGGAGAGAGGAGCATCGGTGTGAGAGAGAAACACGGATCGGCTGTCTTCTGTACACGCCTCCACCGGGGCTCGAACCCGAACCCTTCCGACGCTTGGGACGATGCTCCCGCCAACTGAGCCACCGGGTCAGGGCGACGTGTGTCATTTTTAGTTTTTGTAATTAAAGCTACCCTAGTGGGTGCGTACACAGGTTTCTAAACGAATTGTTTTGATTGAATGGAGGAAACCAGAGGGAGTCAGACGGCACAAAATCCATTCCAGAAGGCGGCAGTCTCTTCTCTCTTTCCGCCCGGCTCTAGCCCCTCCCTCGAGGGGGCAAGTTTCTGTTGTTTCCCCTGGGTTTCACCTCCGTTCGGCCTCTGGTGTGTTCTGTTTGACTCGTTTTGAGTCTTTGGCTGGGTAAGGACGACAACTTGCTCTGGCTCATGTAACCCCTTCCTTCCTCTTAGCACGATTTGTGTTGGTCAGGACGTGGATTTGACTGTTTTAAAGGGACCAAAACCACTGATGTCCTGCCTTACACTGGACAGAAGGTTGCTCCTCATATAACAAGGAACTCCAGGATCGATGGTGGTGGCTCCCAGCTCCCAGAGACCCATGCTCTTTCTGTCCTGCGGCTTCACTGTCTTCTAAAGTGTTTTCCCTCTTATTTTTCAAGGTGGCCGCTCCAGGTTTCCCTACCACACCCCCCCCCCCCCCCCCCCCCCCCCCCCCCAGTCCAGCCACAGGAAGGGAAGCCGGGCGGGAGAGAACTTATCTCGCCCGTAAAGGCTCAGAAGCTGTGCATATCCCCTGTCCTCATCCATGCAGCTGTCCCGCTTCTTCCATGTGACTTCTAACATATTTTATCTCGTTATTAACAATTAACTAGTGTCCCATTCCCCGCCCTGCCAGTGTGGCTCAGTTAATTGGGCATTGTCCTGAGAACAAAAAGGTCCCGATTTTGATTCCTGGAGAGGGCACGTGCCTGGGTTGCAGGTGTGGTCCCTTGGGGCATGTACGGAAGGCAGCCAATTGATGTTTCTCTCCCCCTCTCTCCCTCTCTCCAAAAATAAAATAACATTTAAAGTAATAGCAATTAGCTAGTTTGAGTGTTTTGCATGTGTCAGATACTGTTCTAAATGCTGCTTTCTATTCACTTACTAATTTAACCCTCCAAACAGCCTTCTAAACTAGATATTGTTTCCCTTTTACAGATAAGGAAATCAGGCACCGTCAAATCAAGAAGCTGCCCAGGTCACAAAGTGCGTAAGGGGCAAGGCTCCAGAGCCCACCTTCACTCATGATGCTTTTAAATCGGGGTCCCCCCAGGCCATGCTTTCCGTCTGTACTTTAGGCTGGGAGAAGGCTTATCAGAGGTGCCCAGCCCAAGAGCTGACAGGGCTTCCTTTAGTTAATGTTTAGTTATTATCAGCCCCGGCCCAGCACAGCCCTGCAGCTCCCTAGGCTTGTCCCAGGGGCAGCGGGCAAGAAATGTCAGTATAGAGGGATGAAAGTATTTCCTGTCCTGGCTCTGTACCCACTTACCGTTCGGAGTTAAAGGCCTTCCTAAGTGGAGTCGCTGACACCCTAAACGCTTATTTAGCTGTTATTTCCTGGGCCGATGGCCCACAGTCACCGCTGCGACCACACGCTGAGGACAGCAGGGCCTGGGAGACCACCTCACGCTGCAGCTCTCAGCCATCTCCTGTCTTACTGACGCAGTGATCGGGAGGTGAGCTTTGGGATGTGCACACGATGGACCGCAAGGACTTGGAAGCTGAAATCCACCCCCTGAAGAACGAAGATGGGAAGTTGCAGGAGAACCTGGGAAGCCAATTGAAGGACGAGAACTTGAAAAGCGCGCCTCAGCGGTCTCGCCTTTCCCGGTGCCGGACGGTGGCGTTTTTCCTCTCCATGTTCATCTGCCTCCTGGTGGTGTTTGTGATTTCCTTCATCATCCCGTGTCCAGACAGGCCGGTGTCACAGGGGATGTGGAGGATCGATTACAACATGGCAGGTGCGTGTCCCCGCCACCCGGCAATGACATTCTCTCCTGGGCGGGCCGTGAGTGTAAAAGAGAGTGTGACGAATGGCTCAGGGTGGAATGAAAAACAAATGCGGGTCGAACGCGTCGCTGTGCTTACTCTGGGAGCAGGGTCTCCCTGACGTCAGCAGCTGCGCTTGTCCAGTGCTCCTTCGCGGCCGAGGCTCTGGGCACAATGGGCACGGCCTGTGGGGCCGCACAAGCAGCAGGTCTTCTTGCAGGAGGCGCCCCTGCCACAGCCAGGGCACATGCAGGATCCCATCGCCAGTGGGGCCAGACCGTTTGGGGTCCATTTCGATCAGAGAGGAGGGAGGGGGTCCGAAGCTAGAAGAGAAAGAGGCATTTGCGCTGGCACAACGCGTGGTGGAAGCCGTCAACCCTTAGTGGCCGCCATTCTGTGCCCACCGTTCCCCTGGAATGTGGGAGGGGCTGCAGGAGCAGCTGCCCAGTAAAAATGGAGGGACTGCTGCGGAAGCATAGTAGCCTGATCTCTCGTTTTAGGAAGGACAGGCTAGTTAGTGGCCCTTTTGGTTACTTTTCAGAATTAAAAAAATTAAAACAGTAACTGGCAGAAGAGATACAGAGAAGGCTGTTCTGCAATGTGGCAAATCTACAGCTGGTCTTGTAGTCCAATCTTCTTGAAGGGCTTAGCTAGAGGAAAGCACCTTTTCATTTCTCGTAAAATTGGCAGTCTGGGATTTTTGCTTCTATGAAAAGCCCTTCTCTGCACCCTCCTCTTCTTTCTGAGCGTTAACCAAGGCTTTTATTTTTATTTTTATTTTTTCCTCCGCTTTTATTGTTATAGCAAAGAAATCATGACCAAAACCAAAGTCACGAAGATCTCCATATGTTTTCTGCTAAGAGTTTTATAGTTTTAGCTCTTAAATGTATGTCTTTGACCCATTTCGAGTGTATTTTGTGTATGGTGTAAGGGACAATTCCTTCTTAGTTTATCTCTTGAGTCCTCGAATGAAAGGCTAGACCCTAATGTAAGGAAATGTGGGATCTTTCGATCCCAAACTGAGGTCAGGAGGAATTCATCCCCAAACTGAAGGCGCTCAGAACGTCCGTTTGTGCAACCCAGGTGTCATGCTTGCCCCTTCCCAAAGGCCAACCTCGGGCACTGGCGCCCATCACGTGGATGAAGACTCGCTGGCCTTCTGAGGGGGTGTGGGACATTGCTAGTCCCTGTGGTGATCTCCCAGGGGTAGGCCCTAACTGGCACTAACCCCTAAGGAGCAGAGAAGTAGGTCACGTCAGACATGGCCTGGCCTTTAAACCAGGCATGGCCTGAAGAATATAGTCTGTGGTTTTCTTTTTCAGTCACCTACGACTTTCTGGCCACAAAAGACATCAACAGGGACAAGGTCCAAGATGTTCTCTTCCTTTATAAAAACACCAGCGGCAGCAACAGTTCCAGCCAGTCCTGCACCGATGAAGGTAATTTTGTTTCTGTCTGAAGGATGAAACGCCCTCTCTGAGGAGGAACCCTTGCTTTCGCAGTGTTTGAGGGAAGCCATTGGTGGACTTTCTGGAAACTGGCATTGCCCTTCATTTGTAGCAGGACTAAAAAGAGACAGGGAGTCAAGCTCCAGTCTCAGCACCCACCCTGCTTGCCTGCAGCACCCCCATGGGGTCAGCACTGGGGCCTGCATGGGTGTGGGGCGGGAAGGGGCATGGGTGTGAAGGGAATGAGCCTGGGCAGTGGGGGCCGTGGCAGGGAGTGAGGCGTGAAGGAGGCTGGCAGTGCGTGGGCTGCGTGCGTGGCCCCACAGAGTTGGGTCTGTGCCCTCCAGGCTTTTCCTCTCCCTGCTCCTTTGTGGCCGCTGCATCCGGAGCCAACGGCAGCATCCTCTGGGAGAGGCCTGCAGCCCAGGACGGCAGCCTCGTGTTGTGTGATGTGGCTCAGCCGAGGGACAGCGGGGCAGCTTCCACCTGCATCCTCGTGGGCAGAGCTGGTTCTTTCATCGCAGTCAACTCATCGACAGGTGGGCTGGTGCCCTCTGCACCCCGTGGGGCCGCCCCGGGGGTGGGGCCGGCGGTTCGTGCTCTGAGTAGCATCGGCCTGTGCTCTCAGGCAGTGCGGCTGGGTGGGCAGGGCGGGTAGAGAGTGGGAAGGACGCAGCCACTTCAGTCACACACCAAAGCTGCTCTGACATGTCACACACCACTGAGTCTTGTCCCCTGGTTAAATCTGGCTTGAGGGGGCAGGGCAGGGCACTCTCTGGAGTGGCAGAGATGCAGAGGAGGAGCCTGGCTGTTGCTCGTCACGGGGACTTCGTGGCCGCAGCCTTTTCTTGCAGCGCCCAGGGCAGGCGCAGGCGTGCGCCGCAGGGGAGTGGAGACCGGGGCCTGCCCGTGTGCCAGACGTGAGGGTGCTCCTCATCACCCCCATGTGTAGGCACTGAGGGGGTGGCCCCTCGTCCTCACCAAGGTCCTCAGGAAGTCTGCGCCTCGGAAAGAGAGAAACGTTGATGTGAGAGACATATCAGTCGGCCCACAAGCCACACCTCTGCCCCGACTGGGAATAGAACCAGCGACCTTTGGTTCACAGGCTGGCACTCAATCCACTGAGCTACAACAGCCAGGGCAGGAATCAGTCTTAAAAAAGGACAAGGTGATGCTGGCTCAGAAGCTGTCACCTCAGGACCTGCAGTCCCCAGGTGTAGAAGGGCAAAGGCCCAGGCCACTCGGCCAGGGCCTTTGTGGGGGCAGAGGGTCCACCTTTGAGCCCAGCAGCAGACAGGGGTCCTGAGGGGCCTCGGGACATGGCGAGGCCAGGCCCTGTCCATCCAGATGGGGAGAGTCGGCACTGGCCCTAAGGTGCCCTGGAGCCAAACACCAGAAAACGGGTAAACAAGGGAAGTGGGGAAGCTCTGCGGTCCCCAGGAGCAAAGCTTTAACACCCTGGACTTGTTGCGCACGCGCACATCGGTGTGTCCACACGTTCACCTGCCTTCAGCCCCCTGTTGGCAGGTGTGTCGTTTCTGAGCAGGAGCATCTGTACACTTGCCAGGCTGCGTGTGGTGGAAGGGGATCTGGGGCCGGTGCCCAGTGATGTGTGTTTGGTTTTAGGGGAGACCCTGTGGAGACAGCCCAGCATCTTCAGAAGGAATGCTTCCATCCTAAGCCCTTTGCTCCAGGTGCCTGACCTTGATGCCGACGGGGCCCCAGATCTGCTGGTTCTCACCCAAGAGGAAAAGGAGGTACAGCTCCCCTCCTGAGTCACGGCAGCCCACGCGCCCCGTGGGCTCTCCCTTCTCTGCTGTGGTTCACGTCCACCTCCTAGGCAGAGTTTGGGTCTGACCACTGTCCGGGGACTTGCCCAAGGCCCTTTGCTCTGGCACCTGCAGACCCAGCACACTGGGCAGCTCTCTCCCCGCCCGCGGCCCCTGGGCCCTCCCAGGAGCAGGAGTGCGGTCCCCGTGTGTGCCATCGCGGTGTGGGTGAAGCTGTGAGGACATGGAGGGACTCGAGCCTGGGAGACCGCCCGCTTCTCCCAGGCAGGCCACACACAGACGCCTGATCAGACACTCTTAAATCAAAGCATTCTTTCCCCAAACCAGGGGGATTTTGACCCTTTTCCTCCCGTGTTTTGCAGGTTAGTAGCTACCTATATTCAGGCACCACCGGGCACCGGATTGGCCACCCGGGCACCCTCAGTGTGGACAAGACCAGTGGCTTCCTCCTTTACGTCACCAGGGCGGGCGCCCACTACGTCCTTCTTTCCTGTGGTATGTGGTGCCTACTGGGTCCCAGCACAGCCTCGCCTGCAGAGGCCGTGCTGACCCCAGATGGGCGGTGCGCCCTGGAGAAAGCAGGCGTGTAGATGGGCAGCTGTCGTGAGGCGTGGCTCGTGGACTCCTGCCTTTATTCCAGGGATTCAAGTTAATCATTGGCAGGCCGAGAGAGCCGTGGGTGGTCTCAGCACCCCCTCCCAGGCTCGAGGAGGGCACCACGTGTTCTAGAAGTGGGGCTGATGGGTGCACATCCTCCTGGTCTCCTAGCAACAACCCCTGGTGACTGGAGCCTCTTCTGTGTTTTGAGTAGCAAGCTCCCTCTGTGGCCACTCTGTGAAGGACATCTACGAAAAAGTGACCGGGAGAGACAGCCCACTAAGGAGAGACCCCAGCTGGGAGGACATGCTCAACGCCACCAAGCACGGGCTGTTTTTGCACAGGTGGGTCCAGGTGGCGTCAACAGGCCAGGCTGTGTCCCTCGGTGCTCAGAGCATTCGGGGCTGAGGGCCTGGTTGCTGGTACTGTGAGGTCACCTGGGCTCAGACATCGGACCTGGGCAAACAGAACCACGTGAAAACCAGGGAAGCCCTGATTAGTGTGGCTCGGTTGGTTAGGCATTGTCCCGCAAAGCAAAAGGTTGCTGGTTCGATTCCCAGTCAGGGCACATGCGTAGGTTGTGGGTTCGGTCCCCAGTCAGCGTGTATGAGAGGCAACTGACCAATGTATCTCTCTCACACCAGTTTCTCTCCCTCTCTTCCCTACTCTCTCTAAAAATAAATGAATCTTTAAAAAAAAAACAGGGGAAAGTTTCCCAACAGTGAGCTCACCCTCTCTCCACGCACAGGGAGGGTCTTGTTCAAGATTCTCAAGTCAGAGAAGTAAGAAATATGGGGCTGCTCGTGGGAGTCTGGTGGGCAGTGCTCAGGGAGGGTCCCCGCCCCCGGCTCTGTGTCCAAGCTGTGCCCTCCCGCCCCCTCCAGCCTCGGAGCCATCAGCCATCTGATGGATGTTCCTGGGAGCGGTGGCGAGGACCTCCTCCTCGTGGGTTCAGAGGCCTGCATGCTGCTGGATGGACAGGAGCTGGCCCCCAGGTGGACCTTCGGCGTAGCCCAGGTCCTCAGGTACGGGGTCTGCTCCAGGAACGCGTGTGGTTGTTGCAAGCCGGGCACCACCAGCCCACCCCTCAGCAACCCTGGGGACAAAGCCCCCACTGGGAGGGGGTGAGAGGGCCGGAATGCTTCTTCAAGGGGCCTCTTGCCTATTCTCTGGTGCTGCCCTGCACTGAGGGGCCGGTGAAGCCCCCTCAGCCAGGGCAGCCCTGACCCTGTCCAAGTATGGCCAAGGAGAAGATGGGTGGCATACCTGTCCCCAGGTATCTCCTCACAGAGACCCCGTGTGACTTCTTCTCTATTTGTCTAGAAAGCCCATCCTTGGCCACTACAAACCTGACACCTTGGCTGTGGTCCTTGAAAACGGGACTGGCATTGACAGACAGGTTGGCTGCGCTTCCTTTTTGTGGTCTCGCCTTGGTTAGTAGCTGAGGAAAATTCGTCTGAACGGCAGGCAGGGCTGTGGCTTGGAGGCTGAGCTGGGACAAGAGAGGCCTCAGGGACACCCTAGTCAGCCCCAGGGAGCAGCTCGTCCGGGGCTGGCACAGCTGGGGGCCCACGTGCCCGTGCGAGCCCACTGCCAGCTGTGCCAGCTGCCCTCTCCCTCCCCAGATCCTGCTCCTGGACCTCAGCACTGGGGCCATCCTGTGGAGCCAGGCCCTTCCAGGCCTCCCTGGGTACCCTCAGTCTGCCAGCCTGCCCACCGCAGACCACCGCTCAGCATTCTTCTTCTGGGGCCTCCACGAGCTGGTCGGTGCCAACCAGACGGTACGGGCGGAGCACACAGCCCAGACACACCCATGCCGGGGCCGGGGCCAGGGCCAGAGGCTAGTCTTGGGTGCCACCTTGAGAAGCTGATTGGCTGACTGGACACACACAGATAAATAGGAGCCATGGGAGGTTGGGTAGGATGAGGTAGGGCCCTGGCCACAGGGGAGCCCAGGGCTTGAGTCTGCCTCCTGGGCAGAGACAGGAATCTGGGAAGAAGCCGATGTGCTGGGGAGGGCGGGGCCGAGTTCCAGGTAGCAGATACCGAGAAGGATGAGGTCAGGTTGGGCGAGAGGGATGGAAGGTGGGGACGGAGTTCAGATTGATGTTCTAGGGGACTCCAGGCGGGGACCCCAGTACACACAGCTCTGGTGGTGTTCACCATCAGGAGTGTGTCATAAGAGATGAGCACAGCATTGTGTAGCTACCAGGCCCGGACACTTGGGTCCTTGGCCCAGGTGCAGCCCTGAGATGGCCACAGCCCTGGTCAGCCTGGGTGCCATTGCTGGTTCCCTCTCTAGGAGCCCGGAGACGGCCAGCACAGCCTGTACATGCTTCACCCCACGCTGCCCGGTGTCCTGCTGGAGCTAGCCAGCGTCTCTGCCAACATCGTGGCCTTCCAAGGTGGGTGTGCCTTGGTGCAGACCTGCCCCCGTGGGGAGGCGTGCTGAGTCGGGTCCCGAGACACCTGACACCCGTGTCTCCCCCAGTGGCCCTGCTTGAACCTGGCCGCCATGCCGCCTGCATCCTTCTCACGGGCCCAGCCAGCGCAGATGCACCTGGCCCGGTGTCAATGGCCAAGCACAAGGTTCAGGACCTGATCCTGAGCAGCCGGGTGGTCCGCCTGGCCGAGGGTGTGCCTGACAGCGACCAGGCCATCAGGGACCGGCTCTCCCACCTGCGGTACCGGAGCGAGGCCTAGACGCACAGCAGCCGGAGCACAAGAGCGAGGCTCCGGCTGCTGTAAGCAAGCACCCCAGGAAGCTGGTCCTCACCCACTGGACCTGTTGCACTGACTCCCCACTCCTGAGTCTGGCGACGCTCTCCATGGGGTTCCCTGCATCCCCAGGGACGTGGGTGGGTGAGGGGACACCCAGGCCTCTCTCCTGCCCAGCACGCTGTGTCCTTATACAGGTCCTCACTCTGCCCCACTGGGGTCACGTGCTCAAGGCCAGCTGCCTTCACTGTGGTGTCCCTGGGGGCAGAGCCCAGACCCCTCTGGTGGAAGCTCCCACCCCATTTCCCATCTTGACCTGTCCCACTGCACTGTCCCCCAACATCACGCAGCTCAGAGGGAGTGGGCCCTGGGGTGCGTCAGGGTGGCAGTGCAACCTCAGGCAGTGCAGCCCCCAGCACTTCTGGCAGGGTTCGCGGTGCCTTGCTGTGGGGAGCCCTTCGACCCAGCTTGTGAGGGACGGGGCTTGCAGGACATGATGGGCGGCCCTGCTGGAGGGTGCCCTGAGTGGGGTTCCCACCCCTGTGCTGGCTGCTCGTGCTGTGAATTTCCCAAGGAACTGGCCCTAGGACATACACTGGAGTCATTGTGCACCCTCTTCGTACACACTGGAGTCACTTGTCCCACTCGTCCCTGTACCCCAGGCGGAGCCAGCCCCCCTTCTCCCTGGTGCTCAGATTTCCCTGGCATTGGTGTCCCCTGACGCGGACTCACCTCTGTGCCTTGTTCCACCCCAGGGCTGCCAGGGCACGCTGCAGCTCAGCTGTGCCCAGGCAAAGCAAATAAACAAACCTGGATGGCTCTGGGTGCCACAGGAAGAAACGAGAATGAATGGTTTTTGCACCAGCTGGAAAAGCCCCAGCGGGCACATGTGCACCTCACATCTGTTTGTTCCCGGTCAGGCTTCTGGGTCAGGGTGGGAAAGGCAGCTGAGGAGGCAAGCCCGCCCCCCCCACACACACACTTGCCAGAGCAGAAACTAGGAGCCCAGAGGTCTTCAGCACAGCCTCTGAGTGCCTCTCAGGTTTGAGGACCCCTTCCTGTTCACAGCAAGCCCGGATGGAACTCAGCCCATGGACGTGAGTGTGCGCCCACCTGGGACAGGCAGTGTGGTGGGTCCCCCCAGTCCCCCTGTCTTCTGAGGGCTGCCCAGGTGGGAGGCTTCAGTGAGATGCAACCTTGGGTACCAAAGTGATGAGGGAAACAGTTTTAGAGAATCCTGTAGTAACTTCCTGTGTACATTTAAATAGGGAAAATCCCTGTGACCTCATGGCTCCCCCCCAGAAAAACCCTGTGAAACGTGACAGGTCCACAGGTGAAAGTCACCTTGGGTTAGGCGGGGCTGGGGACTTGAGCAATGCCCAAGGATTCAGTACCAGGTTGGGGTCCCCTGCTCTGGGCTGAGGAGCCAGCTCTGGGGAGGGATCACCCTGTATAGTCCTGGGATAGTGAGAAGTTAGGGGGCTGAGCCCAGGGGATGCCCTCGCTGGTGGCCTTCTGGCACCCTGGACTTGTAAATGAAGCAGTCGTGCCCATGGGGGTCCACGCCCTGTTCCCCACAACTCCCTGGCCTTAGGGCACCGCCTGTGCTGGTTTTGCCCTACCCCTGGAGTGCTGAGGCACACAGACGGTGTTCCTGGTGTCTCCCCAGAAACCCAACACCCCGAAGTGTGCAGCCTGAGTCCAGCCTGAAGGCTGGTCTCCCCTCTGCTGTGGGCACCCCCACACTGTCACCACCTCCCTCACCAACACCCGCCTCGTGCACACAGACACACATGGCGTGGGCAGTGCAGAGTAAGGGCCCAGGGCTTTTTATTCCTATGCCGGGAATGGGCGGGAGCGCTCCGGCCCCAGGGGTGGGCTGGCTGAGGGGCACAGGAGTCTGTCTCAGTGGGGCCACAGCCACACCCCCAAAGGAGTGGTGTTCCTTCACCCGGGGTGGGGGAAGGTGGGGCCCTCCAAGTGGAGGACGACTGGTGTCACCGTGTCTCCTCCAAGGCTCTGCCCGCCCACCCAGATCGGGCTGGGACTGGGACGGTTGTCAGAGGGGTCATGGTGTTAGGGTCGTCTCTGCACAACCGGCACACAAGCCATGACCTCAAGAGACTTGAGAAGACCAGAGAGGTGCCCCTTCGTGACAAGTCTGGGATGCACAGTGACCGAGAAGGTCAGGACTGCACCTGTGGGGACAGCTCTGTACTCGTTGGAAGGCTGAGCACAGCCCCAGCAAAATTCAGGGGCTCCGTGGGGCCCCATTGGAGTCTCTGGCGAAGGGGAGTGGGTAATTTAGCTTTGAAGCGCACACTTGCTCCTGCTGGACACCGCCTGTCCGCGCATCCGGCTTCCAGGTACTCGCCTACTGACGTAATGGCTCGGGAGAGGGGTGGGCGTCTGGCACCAAACTGAAGACCGCAGAACACCTGGAGCGCGGCCTTGGTCTGGTTTGCCCGTCTCATCCCACCTTTCTCCAGGTGACCCAAGCTCGGCCAATGACACCCCCTCCCTGGAAGCTGGCACCCAGACCAGTTCCTTCTGGGAATCCTGAGAGAGACTTGGGTGCCCCACAGCAAGGCCAGACCCTCCATGCACCGGGGGCCGCCCATGCTGGGGGTCTCGGCCTCTGCCAGGACCCCAGGCTAGAAATGGGTGATAAGAGATGAGGCCGGTCAGTTCCTCCTCCAGGCTCAGGCCCACCTACGCCTCCCCGTCGCCACCCCCAGGGCCGCAGGCAGCAGCTGCAGTGTCCCCTGAGGCGGAGGCAGGAAGCAGAGCAGGTCTGGGGCTTGACTGTCGCGGCTTCCGCATGAACGGGAACACTCTGTGGGCGAGAAGGGGCCTGAGTGCAGGGCACCCTCGAGCGTCCTGCCTGCCTCACAGCTCCTGGGCACACGGCACCACCCAGGCTCACCGTCTCTTTGTCTCCGGGGGCATCATGGCCTCGGCAAGCAAAGCTTTGTATATGTCCGACTTCAGGAACCTCGGGTAGGAGTCCTGTAAGAGATGAGGGTCAGCCCTGATGCCTTCTCCCTCCTTGCACCCGGCTTCCCCCAGCTCCCGACTGGCACCGCTCTGAGCCTCAGAGTTCCCAGTGGACGGGGCTGGAGGTGGCCATCCCAGACCTGCCCTAAGTCAGCTGACCCAGAGAGACCTGGGCTCCTGTCCAGTTGGGCCACTGAACAAAGATGAGCAAGAGCCCAGTGCCCAGGCAGGGAGGGGCGAGGCATGGGACCCCCAGTGAGGGAGCGAGGAGCGCCAGTCTGCCACAGGGTGAGGGCAGACACTGAGCCAAAGTCAAGAAAAACTGCGCAGTGGACACAAAGTGGGAGAGGCATCTAGGAGTCTAAGTGCTAATACTTTAAAAAGGAAAATATAAATGTATCTTGGGAAGAAGAGGAGGAGGAGGAAGGGCAGGGACGATGGTTAGATTTGTTTGAATGTACCCTGCTTTACAGATCGAATTTTGAAACTGTGTAGATATTTCACATAATTATAAAATAAAATACTAGGTAAGCGATCTCCAGACATTGAAAGTGTCACAAGTGGAGCTGGACATCCAGCGGGTGACACCACCCAGACCACACGTAACGACAGAGCGGTTCAAGGGCCGTCCCGGACCAGGACGCATACGAGGGACTGATGGGTGTTTCTCTTTCTTACTTGCTTCCCCTCTCGTTATAAATAAATAAAATGCTTAAAATAAATAGATATATAAATAATAAAAACATTGAAACCTCATGACCTCCCTTGGCAGATGTCAAGGGTCCGGCTCATTATTTTGATAAGGGGTAATGAAAAGAAGGGATCTTTTCATTGATGCTGCCTTTCCTATACAATCGGTACCACTGGGCCAACAGAGAGCAGGCAAGGGGAGGCTTCCAGCTGGGCCAGGGGCGTCCAACCTGGTGGCATCTCTGGGCCACACTGGAAGAAGAAGAGTTGTCTTGGGCCACACATTAAATACATTGCGACACATAATTGCACACACAAAAATCTCATAATGTTTTAAGTAAATCTACGATTTTGTGTCGGGCCGCATTCACAGCCATCCTGAGCCGCGAGCTGGACACCCCTGTAACAAAGAGGCAGTGATGGGAACAGAGCATCGCTGGTGGAATCGTGAGTCTGGGGGACAGCGGTCCGTGGTTGCTCAGTCACAAACAGGGAAGCAGCCAAACCTCACGGACCTCCTGAGGGAAGAACACACCAAGCCGAGGAAAATACTCTTAACAAAACTGAACAAATAAACAACAAAACTGAATGATCAAGACAAATGTAGCCACCAATGTTCCGTGACTACAGGGGACAGAGAAACCTGTCAAAGGTGCCACAGGGACTTGGCAAAATCCAGACTGTGGGAAATTCTACGGGGCAAAGGACCCAGTTCCTTCAAAACAAAACATTAAAAGAAAAGATGGAGCCCCAGCTGGTGTGGCCCAGTGTGGACTGAGCCCCAGCCCGCGAACTGAAAGGTTGCCGGTTTGATTCCCAGCCAGGGCACGTGCCTGGGTTGCAGGCCAGGTCCCTGGATGGAGAGAGGCAACCAACCCATGTTTCTCTCCCTCTCTTCAATGTTTCTCTCCCTCTCTTTCTCCCTTCCTTCCCCTCTCTCTAATAATAAATAAATAAAATCTTAAAAATGAAAGAAGGAAAACTGCCTAGAGGTGTCTACTCCCTAATCCCTAGATCCTGTGAATATGTCCCCCTATGTGGCAAAGGGACTTCACAGATGTGATTAAATTAATGGGGTGGACACAGGGAGACGGCCTGGGCTACCCAGGTGGGCCCGGTGTAACCACAGGGGGCCTCATAAGTGAAAGAGGGAGGCAGGATGGTCAGAGAGAGATACACTGAAGCTACGTTAATACAATATTGTATCTCAATTACTTAAAAATATTTTATTTCATTTTCAGAGAGAGAAGAAAGGAGAGAGAAAGGAAAAGAGGGCAACGTGTGAGAGAGAAACATCAATTGGTTGCCTCTTGCATGTCGGCACGGGGGCTGAGGGCCTGGCCCGCAACCCAGGCACAGGCCCTGACTGGGAATCAAACCTGCGACCTTTCGGTCCGCAGGCCAGCACACAATCCACTGAGCCACACCAGCCAATGCTATAAAAAACGATTAAAAATTTAAATGACAAAAAAAGATGATACACCGCTGTCCTTGAAGGTGGAGAATGGGCCATGAGCCAAGAATGCAGGTGCGTCTAGGAAGGGAAGGCCAGGGGACGGATCCTCTCCTGAAGCCTCCAGAAGAGCCCTGCGGACACCTTGACCTCAGCCTAGCGATTCCTGTGTCAGACTCTGGCCTCCAGAGAGCAAATGCGTGTTCCTTTAAGCCACCAAGTTTGTGGCATTTTTTACAGCAGCAACAGGAAAGTAACCCAAGGAGCTGAGTGGGCAGGTAAGGCCCTCGACTGGCTGAGGACACTGAGTTACGCCTGTGTGTCGGGCGTGCTGCTGAGACCTGCAGCCGTGTTGAAAGGGATGAGGGGGTTCGAGTCCTGCAGAGGAACGTCCTGAAGTACCTACACGCGGAAGTCTGGAAATAGCTTTACGTCACGAGTGGAGGCCCCACCTTCTTCATCAGCATGTAGATGTGCATCTGGGCGTCATCCAGCACGTAGCGGTGCGGCCGGCACAGGCCCTCCAGGGTCAGCTCCATCGTCTGGCTGTCGATATTGACCCAGCGGGCAGCTCCAGGGGCCAGGAACTGCCTTTGTGTGGGGACAGGGGGACAGCCCCGGGGTGGGTGGAGGCTCCACAGGCCTGCCCTCCAGCCAGCCAGGCCCGCCTCTCAAACTCACTGGTACACGGAGTCCACCAGGGCAGGGACCTGGGCCTGCCCTCCGTGGCGCAGCTCCTCACATGCCTCCCAGAAGCTGAGGTTCTCGGCTGGGGGGGTCCAAGCACCAGGTGGTCAGGCCCACCCCAGGCTGCAGCCAGGGCTAGTAGAAATGGGGCGGGCGGAGTCCCAGCCTCCCTCACTAAGGGCCTCAAACAGGAGGTGGGGCCATCTCACCACTGAACTCTTTCCTGAGAAAGTCCATGAAATGGACCCGTCCCACAGGGTCTTCCAGGAGTTCCCGGAAGCTGAAGCCCCACCGCTCTACACGGAGCTTTGTGGGTGCGGCCACACTGCATGCGGGCAGGGTTGTGTGTCAGGAGCCTGAGGGATGTGGGGTGGGGGTGGTTGGGAAAGACACCTGCAGAGCCCTCTGCCACCCTGGGCCCACCTGGACATGTTCGTGGCCCAGTAGCTGTCATCATCTGTGATCCAGGGGTTGCTGGGCAGGCACCCCGACATGATGGGGTCATGTGGCCCGTGCTGGCTGCTGAACTTCAGGTACCTGGGGGTGGGGGTAGGGCCAGGGGCAAGTGCGGGGAGGGGCTATGGGTCCAGGGCACTAGAGGCAGGGTCTGGGTGCTGGGCTCAGGGTCTCCCGCGGCCACGCCCTGCCACTCACGCCTCAAGGCAGACAGAGGACTTCACCCGGATCCTGCCCAGCGCCTTTCGGCAGTACTCGATCTGTGACATGGGACCTGTGAGGCAGGGTCTGGGCTGGAGTCAGCCGCCCACTCCCGTGTTGGCCCCCAGGACCTACCTCCCACTTGTAGAAATCCGTGTTCTTGGTCTGCGAGAGGTGGGGAAAGCTGCAGTCAGAAGGCAGGCCTGGGCTGGCAGAGAAGGGCCTGGGTCCCGCCACGCCCCTTGGAGCCTCTCCTTTGATAGTGGGGTCTGACTTCCCAGGAAGCTTTGGAGCCTATAGTTTGGAGCTTCCCAGAAAGTTCTCAAAGTTGCCTTGCGGTTCCCCGATGACCACTGTTCCATATTTTCAAATGTATTAAATCGTTTTTTAGAAACAGCGCAGAACTGAGGAGCACTAACGCAGGTCACACGAGGAACCCCGACTGTTGACCGTGCTCCAGACTCATCACGTTCAGAACGTGGAACCTGCCTGCCACCTCACGTGCCAGGTGGCCTTGGGACCGGCTGTGCCTTCCAAATACTCCGCAGCTCTCACTGATACGGCCGAGGGGAGGCAGAAAGCACCCTCAGGGGGCCTGTGATTTCCAATTTTTGTCTTGGCTCTCCTGGACCCACTTCATAATGGGAAATTATAAATCTGTGATCATGAGCTTATGATTTTGAAGTTAGGAAAAAGTTTCATCAGTAAGGCACCGAATGTATCTATTCTATGTTTTGGTTTTCATGGGATTTGAACACGGGGCTCTGCTGCTACAAACTTTGGCCATATCTGTCCTGGTGCAGTTCCTTCTGGTTCCCAAGGCCACCAGAGGCCTTGGAGAGAGGTGGCTGGTCTGGCCAGTGGCGGGGAGAGCCCCCCACCCCCTCCAGGGTCCATGACACTTACTTTCACCCAGGGCAGCAGGTGGGAGGCGAGAGAGGATGAGAGTTGCGGGGGGCGGGGGGGGCGGGGTGCGGGGATAGGGGACTAGGGCAAGGGGAGAAATGAGGCCAGAGGGGGGCAGGGCACTTGGAGTGGCTGTGTCAAGTGCCATTTGGATGGACAGATGAATGCACAGATGGGTGGGCTGCTCCCAAGTAGACCCATAGAGGCCGAGAGGCGGCAGGGAGGTGTGTGTGCTCGGGCTTGTTGTGGGTGGGAGTGGTAGGGGGGGTGTGGGGAGGCGTGGGGAGTGGGCAAGAGGTGGGGCGTGCACGTGAGCAGGGTACTTACCATCTGCACTGGCCTGACAATGCAGGCTCCTTGTTCCGGACGCTGCTCCAGCACGCTGGGGACGCCAGGCTGCAAAGGGGAGACTGGATGAAGGGGGGGGCACAGCTCAGGGGGACTGCCGACTCTCCACCCCGGGGCTGTCTGTGTTCCTGCCCCACACTGGCCGTCATACACTGAAGCTCTGAGCCCATGTGCCACCCTTCGCCATGGAAACTGATGCGCGGAGGAACCCAGAGACCTGAGTCCTGGGTCCCAAGCCCCTGAGCGCCCTCTCTGCCCACCCCCACCCCATGGCGGCCGCCCTCCCAGACCTGCTCTAGGTTTCCTATCCAGCACCTGGCGCCGGCCTGGCTCCACTGAGCTCCAAGGCCGCGTGTCTTCCCGCCTGGCTTTGGCTCGGAAGCAGAACCCTGACTCCCCTCACCACACCTCCCCATCCTTCCTCTCGTCAGCCAAGCTCACCTCCACACCTGCCAGCTCAAGCCGGAAATCTAACCATCCAGCCGTCCTCCTTCAGAGTCCCCACTCACCTGAACCCACCTGTCCTGCCAGCCTGTCCTCACACACTCGCGCTGCTCTGGCCCTCTCCCTGCCGCTCGCTGCCCAGGTTGGAACCCTCTCATCCCCCCAGCTGCCTGCCCTTCTTGCTCT
This sequence comes from Macrotus californicus, assembly GCA_007922815.1. Taxonomy (NCBI): domain Eukaryota; kingdom Metazoa; phylum Chordata; class Mammalia; order Chiroptera; family Phyllostomidae; genus Macrotus; species Macrotus californicus. The sequence goes on from VMDR010001646.1 coordinate 92,913, forward strand.
CCTCCGCACACAGCCCTCAGCCCACATGGCTGGCCTGGTCCTCTCCTGGGACCACCTCAGCCCACGCACACAGCTTTGGGGCCGTGCCCACTCCACTTTCTCCCCTTCCTCAGGAGGAAGAGGCCCTCATGAGTCATTTTCCCAAAGATAACCCCACACACACTTGATGAGGTGATGGGGCAGGGGTGTGTGTGCCCCCTGGAGTCTTTTTCCTTGGGTTCCTTCCCACGGGGGCTCCACTGATGGTTAGCAGGGGCTGCTGCTGCGGGCTCAGACATCTCCCCACCGCCCCACACAGGAAGGGGGCCTCTCACCAGCCGCTAGGATTACAGTTCCGGACAAGGCCTGACCCCTGGCCCGGACCCCCAGAAGCTGCAGCTAAGCCTTGCTTTCACTTGCCTCATTCCAAGGGCCTCTCGATCCCCCCACTCAGCTTCCCCAGGCCTCTTCCGTAGACCCAGAAAGAAGCTTTTTGTCCTGTGGTCTGCGAGTGCAGGGCAGCCTTCACTAGACCTCGTTTCATGAGCTCTGGGTTCTGAAGAGCCGCAGAACTCGGACCTCCTGTCCCCACTGGGTATGCCCTTCCCACGAACCGTGGCAGAGCACATACTGACTCCTGGTAGGACCTGCTGCTGGCCAAGGGGCCACTCCCGCCCCACACAAGGGGCTCACCGGGGGCCTGTTCACCAGCCAGTACGCCTGCTCCTGGCACACTATGACCAGCCGGTCCCCTTTCCTGCGCTGCTTGGCTGCCCTGGTGCGGATAGGCAGAGTTGAGGGAGCAGGGTGCCACCACAGCACCTCCTCAGGTCAGGGCCAGGACAGGCAGCCAAGCCTGGGCCGTGCTGCTCCGGCATCATGACAACCAGGGTCCGGCTGAGAGCCCCCGGAGTGCTGGGCAGTCTGGGCTGGGCGCTCGCCGGGCTGGGGTCCTCACCGCAGCTGTTCTCTTGCCTGCATCACTACCAGGTCCCACGTGTGGCCGATTTTCCTGTGTAGCCGGTCGTAGTGCTCCTGGAGGTGATGTCAAGGTCTCCGGTGGGGAAACCCTTCCCGTGCCAAGCTCTAGGGCAGGGCAAGGACCTCCCACCTCCCCCGGAGACGCCGCAGGGTGTGGCGTGTTGTGTGTCTTCATGAGCCTGGGGCCCGGGCGGTGTGCCCCCAGGCAAACTGTGAGGCCCTGGGGACGCGAGTAGGGCTTGGGTTCTCTGGCCAGGCTGAGCCTGGGGGAGGGTCCCACCTTCTCGTGGTCGACCAGGGCCCCGTGCTTTTGGATATTCTTCTTGGCCAGGTAGATGGCTGGAAGGACAGGGGGACAGGCTGCAGAGGAGCAGTCTCTGTCCCCTTCACCTCTGTGGCATCACCCAGAGGCCACCAGTCTTGGGAGCTTGTCTCAGGCTAGCCCGCCCCTCCTCACTCACCATAGTCCAGCTCAGTAGCCGGCCGCAGAGCGCTTGTCCAGAAGTAGGGTGTCTGGTGCCATGTGGGAACAAGGGGTGTGTGGGACCTCCTGGGCCTTCTCCACCCTAGGAGTTGTCCCTGTCCTCTCAGCTCCCTTAGGAAGAGACCAGGCTGGCTGGCGGCGGGATTTACCTGAGGATCTGCCTGTCTGCCCCTGGCCTGGAGGCTCAGCTGACCACTGGGCATTTCTCTCCACCTGGAACTGAGCTCCACTCACCCCTTGGGGCCTAGTGTAGGGGTTGCCTCCCTGACTCTGAGCTCCAGGAGCCCCCACTCCGGGGAGGGGCAGGGAGGGGCCTTCCCAAGCCCAGATATGGTCACAGTCTGTGCTGGGAGGCAGAGGCAGGGGCAGAGAGGAGGGCGGGCCGCCTAGGGTTCCGCTGCGGCCGGGAAGGACAGGGCAAGTGGGGGCTCCACCATGACTGAGGTCACACATGCACTGGAGGGCAGGCATGCTCTCCTTGGGGCTCACACGGCCTCCTGCTTGGAGAGGGCGAAGGACCTGGGAAAGCTGGCAGAGCCCCCCCTTGCAGGGGCTGCCCCTTACAGAGACCCTGTTGTGGCCCCAGAGAAGCTGGAGTTCCCTCCCATAACTTGATCCTTCCACCACCAGGAAGATTCCAACCCAGGCCTTTTCTGGAGGGGACAGTAGGCCACCAGGCCTGCTGTGATATCACCACATTTTGCCCCCACCCCAGCCCCGCCCCTTCCAGAAATTCCCACTAGTCGGGCTGGGGGGTTTCCACCCGCTCCCAGCTGAGCCTGACCTGGAACCTGTAGAGGGTTTCATCAGGCTGGAGCGCGAGGCTGCAGGGCATGTGAAGCGGATATAGGTAGCCATGTCGTACCAGCAGGAGGCCCAGGTGCAGGGCCTCTGGGGTGTGGGGGTGGAGGGAAGGGAGTCAAGGTGAATTTTCAGAGGGGGAGAGTGGAGCAGGGTCTCTTGGGATGAGTTCCTGTTCCCCAACACAGGTAGCTTGGCCTTGATACTGGTGAGCCCCAGAAGGCCCAACCTCATGCACCCTGGAGCCCCAGGGTGGGGTAGGGGCCAGGATGGGCAGCGGGCTCACCGCCTTACCCTCCTCTGAGATGCAGTACTTCTGGATCAGCCACTCCACGACGTCGTTGCCTACATAGCAGAGATTGGGTGGTGGAGGCCACGGCAGGGCCGGCACCCCCCCAACCCCCAACCCCCAGCCTCACCAGTCACAGCGTGAGGAACAACTGTGATGAGCAGTCGCTGGCTCCGCATCTTCACGCCCTGGTCGGGGTCCTGCATACTCAAGACCATCCGCTCCATCTGGGCAAAGTGGGTGTTGAGTGGCTGCCCCACCGGCCTTCCCCACCCCAGATCCTGATTCCATGGACCTGGCCGGGTTGCCCGGATCAGTGTGCGCAGAGATTAACATGCACAGACGGGATTTCAGGCCACGCTGGTAACGGGGTGGTGGGGGGAGCGGGGCGGAGGCGAAGGCCGACCCTTCCCCCACAGCACCGGGGTCTCCGCCGCTTCACCCCGCTCCACAAAATGCCAAGGCCCCCAGGCCCGCACCCACCCGCGCTCACTGCACCCACTCCTCTTCTGCCCCTCCCGGTCTGGATGCCTGGAAATCCTGGGGACCGCAGGACCCCCACCTGGCACCCACCTTGCTCAGGTGAGGCATCTGCGCGCGGGAGTGCCCACCAGGGTGTGCGGGTCCAGCGGCCATGGCTACGGGGTGAAGCCGGCGGGGGTATTGGCGTCTTCGACGCCCTGCCCCGCCCCGCCCCGCCCCTCCCGGCGCCGGAATTAACCCTCCTGGGCCTGGGCCCCAGGTCTCATTCCTGGCCTGGGAAGGGGCCGGCACCAGACTGGCCACCCTCACCAGTCTTCCCTCACGTCGGGAGAAACTGAGACCTGTGCCAGCAAGGACTTTCTGGGGGGCTGCGTGCCTGTGGGAGGTGCCCTGGGGCGGGACCCGGAGATGCGGGCTTAGAGAGAGGTCTTGTGAGGGAACAGGGGTTCGGGAAGAGGGAGGGGAGCCCAGAGCGGAGCTGAGGACTCAGGGGGACGGTGGGAAGTCAGGGAAGGGAGGGTCCTGTGTGAGGGGAGGGTGTCCAGGAGGGGGGACTTTTGGGGAAGGCGGGCTGGGGTAGGGGACAATGGGTCTACTGTAACCCCTGCCTCCCCATGTTTACCCCACGTGTGATGCCATCAGGACGTTGGGGGACCGGAGTGGAGGGGTCTGTGGGGTCCGTCAGGGCAAGGGGTCTGATTGCCCTGGAGGTATGTGCCTGCGATTGGGTAGCACCATGAGTGACATCATGAGTATGCCACCAGGACCGCAGGACACAGTGTGCTGCTGTGCCACCTCCCCCCCCTCCCCCCCCACTCAGACCTGGGCCTTGGATGGGCTGTCCCCAGCGCGAAGACCAGCTCACCCCTGTTCCCTGCCTGGGCTGACTCCCATCTGCCTGCCCCAGGGTTTGCTTAGGTGTGAGGGTCAGAAGCCCCTCTGTGTCCCCCGGCAACACTCCTCACCCCGGTTCTGTTTTAAATCAGTGTCCTCCTCTCCCCGAGGACAGGGAGGGGCCTTCAGAATCCCCTGGACCCCCAGAGCGTAGAGACCCGCACCCCACCCCACCCCACAGCCCAGTCAGTAAACACGGAGTAATGGCTGAGTGGATGGTGACCCCAGCCCTGTGCGTGTGAACTCTCCTCTGTCTGAGCCAATGGCTGCAACCTCTGGGGTGCAGGGCCAGGAGGTTGTGCCCCACGGCCAGGCAGTTCTAGGAATCCCCTCTGCCCAGACAGAAGCTCCGCTGGGAGGAAGTAGGGAGAGTGGGGGACTGCCGGGCCCCAGGTGCGGCCTGCACCGCCTGCTGGTAGTGAGCGCCTGGGGGCGTGGGGCGGGGTCAGCACCAGCTTCGCTGGGCACTGTCGGTCCCGCCGGCCCCGCCCGGAGGGCTTCCCTAGAGGGGCCTCGGACTCCCCCGGCGCAGTGATGGTAAGGCAGCCCTGACTGCCAGAGCAGGGTGCAGGCGGGCGAGCCATTGGGACCGTGACTGTGGCCATGTCCGCGGCAGCTGTGCAGAGTCCGGTTGGGCCAGAGGCGGGGACGACAGGGTGCCGGCGCTGTACCGGCGACACGCGCGTCTCTGCGGGGCTGCGCGGGGTCCGCGGAGCGGCTGGGGGCGCGCGGCGCGGGCGCGGCGCTGGGCGCGGGGGGCGCTCCCGGCCGGGATGAGCTCACCGCAGTCGCGCCGGGGCTGAGCGCCAAGCCGGGCGGCGGCTCCTAGGCGGTTCCGCGGCGGAGCCGGACCGCGGGCCACCATGCTGGGCCTGGACGCGTGCGAGCTGGGGGCGCAGCTGTTGGAACTGCTCCGGCTGGCGCTGTGCGCCCGAGGTGAGCCGGCTCGTGTGGGTCCAGGGCGGCCACGTGGGCGGGGGTTTCTGGCGAGGGGTGGTTTTAGCCCGAGGCAGGGACCCGCCCCTCCCCCGTGGAAACTTTGGGGGCGCGCGGGGACCTTGTTGTATGGTCCTCCCGGCAGGGTTCTGGCGAGGTTGGGGGGCTTCCTACAGGCTAAACACTCCTGGGGATAGGAGCCAAGAGTGGGCGGGTCTGCTCCAGACATCCTACTCCTTTGGGTGGGGCTGGGGCTCCTTCAGGGTGTGTGGCGATTCCTGAGAAGACTGGAGCGCAATGGGCAGGGAGTAGGACAAACCCTGTCCCAAGACACTATGGAAAGGGCCCAGAGACCCCTATCCCAGCCCAGCTTAGGAAGGGGCTCTAGGAGACTCTGGGAGGTGGCCTCAGAGCTTAAGCGGAGGAAAGCTAACCCCACGCCCCAGCGACCCCACGGAAGAAACTCCTAGGACTGTGGGAAGGTGATCAGAGACCCCAGCCCTGACTGAGCAGGATGATGGGGCCAGAGGCTTCTGAGAGCATTGTGGGCATATGGAGAGGCCTCAGAGCACTGGGGGTCCCAGAAGACCACGGGGACAGAGCCTCTGCCTCAGGAAAAGACTTTGGAGGTCACCACTCAATGGTAGTGGTCCCCAGTCCTTGGGGATGTCCCCCATTTTGAGGATGTCCCCCATTTTGGGGTCTTCATTCTCCCCACCTTTGGCCTCAGAGTCAGGGAGGGGTCCTGAATGGCTGGCTGGGCCAGAAGGCAGCACTGGTGCCTCCCGAAATGTCACTTGGCTATTGTGAACCTGCGCCAACCCCAGGGCCCCTCCTGAAGGGTGTGGATGCTACTAAGCATCTTACAGCCCACCCCTCTCCCTGAGGCCCCCTGCCCCTCTGAGCTCACACCTTCTTCCCCAATCCCACACCTCCTCTCTCCCTGAGCAGGGGGAGGTACAGCTGACCATATGGGGGGGCTCCAGTTTGACAAGTGAATGCCCAGGATAGCTGGTGGCATTTGCTCACCCACCTCCCCGACCCCAGTCCTCCTGACAGACAAAGAAGGGGGGCAGCTGCCACCAGATGAGGTGCTGGACGAGGCTGTGCCAGGGTACCGGGCCCCGGGGAGGAAGAGCCTCCTAGAGATCCAGCAGCTGGACCCAGACGATGAGAGCCTGGCCAAGTACAAGCGGGTGCTTCTGGGGTCCCTGCCGCTAGCTGTGGGTATGAATGGACCCTGGATGTGGGGGGTGCGGGTGAAAATCGGGGGGTGAATCCCGTAGACCTCCAATTTCTCCTCAGACCCGAGCCTGCCCAACGTGCAGGTGACCAGGCTGACACTGATGTCTGAGCAGGCTCCAGGGCCCATGACCATGGACCTCACAGGTAACACCCTTCTGCAAACCATAGACTGACCCGTGCCCAAACCCGTCCTCAGACCGACCACGTAGACTTCCCAGGTACTGCCCCACTGGGGGGCTCCCGGGCAGGGTCTCAGCTGTGCTTTTCCCTCAGGGGGGCTGGCTGCGCTGAAAGAGCAGGTGTTCGTCCTGAAGGAGGGTGTTGATTACAAGGTGAAGATTACCTTTAAGGTGAGGGCAGCTATCCCGGGCAATGCCAGCCAGCCACAGGCTAGGCCCCCATGGCAGACCCCTTAACACTCTCTGTCCCTCAGGTCAATAAGGAAATCGTCAGTGGCCTCAGGTGTCTGCATCACACCTACCGCAGGGGCCTGCGAGGTGAGGACCCTGTGAAGGGGAGGCATGGGGCTGAGGGGCTGGGGACCAGTGGCACAGAGGGTAGTCCCTGATGCCCGCCCCCTCCCACAGTGGACAAGGCCGTGTACATGGTGGGCAGTTACGGCCCAAGCACCCAGGAATACGAGTTTGTAACTCCGGTGGAGGAGGCGCCGAGGGGCGCACTGGTGAGGGGCGCCTACGTGGTCACATCCTTCTTCACCGATGACGACAGGGCAGACCACCTTTCTTGGGAGTGGGGCCTCCACATCTGCCAAGACTGGAAGAGCTGAGCGCCTACCCTCCCTGCCCTGCCCTGCCCTGGGAGCTGTTTTCCTGCCCGGGGTCCTGGTTTCCTCTGCGTCTGTCAGTCACTGCACAGGGACCCCCAAGCATTCCCCTGCCCCTCTGTCGGTAACTAGACCCCTCGTGACCCCTGCCCTGCCTCGGACACCCCCTCCCCGGGTCTGGCGCTGTGCCCTGAATAGCCCCATTAAAGGCCTGTCTCAGTGCCTGCCGTGTCGCCTCTGTCTACCTCCCCTCCCCCAGGGGTGGGGGAGCCTTGTGGCCTTATCTTTCCTGTGACCAGGACGGGGTGCCACGTGGCGGCTGCTGCTTGGCCCCTGGCCCCCTTATCTGCCCCGGCCCCGTGGGCCCCTGCACTGCCATGGACAGCCAGCTCCTGTCTGTGACATTACTGCTGCTGCTCGGGGCCTCAGGCCTATGGGGGCAGGGCCCGGGGCCCGGGGGTCCCTCGGAGGATCCCCAGGAGGAGGTGGTTCCTGAGGAGGATGGGATCTTGGTGCTGAGCAACCGCACCCTGGGCCTGGCCCTGCGGGACCACCCTGCCCTGCTGGTGGAGTTCTGTGAGTGCACAGGGTCAGCAGGGCCAGGGGACCCTCAGGTGTCACCAGTGTGCTCAGCCCCCCACTGTGTGTACTCGGTGGCGACTCACGCACTTGAAGGCGCTTCCCTGGTGGGCACTGAGCTCCATCAGAGGGCACCTGAGGCAGAGCTCAGGCTGAGCTGGGTCTGGGGGTCCAACCTGAGTAGGTGGGAGGGCAGGTGCAGGTGGAGGGGAGACACGTGGCCACTGTTCTGCAGACTCTTTCAGCGAAGGGCCAGATAAAACATACGCCTTGCATGTTCTGTGGCTTTTTTACAACCTTTTACACATATAAAAGCCACCGAGCTGGCAGGCACCAACAGGCAGCAGCATATGGCAGGGAGCGCCGCTGCAGGGAGCAGCGATGGGCAGATCCTTCTCAAACGCACAGGCTGGGTGGTGCTGGCCACTGCTCCCCGATCTGGGGGCCTTGCAGTTTGGTCTCTGGTGTGTGGGCGCAGCATGGCTGGGGCTGGGGTGCGCCCCTCCAGGTGCAGGGTGTAGACAGGACACGCTCCGTGCTGGACCTGACTGACCCTACGTCTGCCAGCTCTGGCCGGGCGGGAGCAGGGCTGCAGCTGGTGCTGTGGAGGCCGGGGGCACTCATGGCCCTATCCCCCAGACGCCCCATGGTGTGCGCACTGCAAGGCACTGGCCCCAGAGTACATCAAGGCAGCGGCCCTGCTGGCAGCAGAGTCAGCCGCAGCCAGGCTGGCCAAGGTGGATGGGCCTTCCGAGCCAGAGCTGACTGAGGAGTTTGCTGTGACAGAGTACCCCACGCTCAAGTTCTTCCATGATGGGAACCGCACACACCCGGAGGAGTATACTGGTATGGGGGGTGGGCGTGTGTGGGGTGGGGGGGCAGGGGCTGGGCCCAGGCTGATGGGGCTCTCCACAGGCCCCCGGGAGGCCAAGGGCATCGCTGAGTGGCTGAGGCGGCGGGTGGGTCCCAGCACGACACGCCTGGAGGATGAGGAGGGCGCCCAAGCGTTGATAGATGCCCAGGACGTAGTGGTCATTGGCTTCTTCCAGGTGAGCTAGTGGCGTGGGGGTCCAGGCCTTGGGAGCAGGGCCTGTGGCCCCAGCTGGCCTCACAGACGTGTGCTCCTTAGGACCTGCAGGATGAGGATGTGGCTACCTTCCTGGCTCTGGCCCAGGATGCTCTGGACATGACCTTTGGCCTCACCGACCGGCCGCAGCTCTTTCAGAAGTTTGGCCTCACCAAGGACACCGTGGTTCTTTTTAAGAAGGTAGGTCAGGGCCAAGGTGGTGGTTAGGGTCGAGCTATGGCTCCTGCTGACCCGTCTGGTGTTGTCCAGTTTGATGAGGGGCGGGCAGACTTCCCAGTGGACGAGCTGGGCCTGGACCAGGATGATCTGTCCCGCTTCCTCCTGACGCACAGCATGCACCTGGTCACTGAGTACAACGACCAGGTAAGTGGGCTGCAGGGGTACGTACAGGAGCAGGCATCGGGGGAGTGGGAGGGTGACCGTGGGAGCCAGCCCCCGTAAGTCCGGCCTGCTTCCACAGACGTCCCCCAAGATCTTTGCAGCCAGGATCCTCAACCATCTGCTGCTGTTCATCAACCAGACACTGGCCCCACACCAGGAGCTGCTGGCGGGCTTCAGGGAGGCGGCCCCTCCGTTCCGGGGGCAGGTACTGGCTGGGCGGGGGGCAGGGGGTGGGGGGTGGGGAGGCCAGTGCCTAGCGCTCACTTCCTGCCGGCAGGTGCTGTTCGTGGTGGTGGACGTGGGTGCTGACAACGGCCACGTGCTGCAGTACTTTGGGCTCAGAGTAGAGGAGGCCCCCACCCTGCGCTTCATCAACATGGAGACCACTAAGAAGTACATGCCGGCAGACCAGGGACCAGTCACTGCCGCCTCGGTCACTGCCTTCTGCCACTCAGTCCTGGGCGGCAAGGTCAAGGTCTGTGCTGGGTGGCCCACGCAGGGTATGAGGTGGGAACAGCAGCTCTCAGGAGAGACCCCCAACTAAGCATCTGGCCTGGTACCCCCCAGCCCTATCTTCTGAGCCAGGAGGTGCCCCCTGACTGGGACCAGCATCCAGTCAAGACCCTCGTGGGCAAGAATTTTGAACAGGTGGCTTTTGATGAAACCAAGAATGTGTTTATCAAGTTCTGTGAGTGTGGATGGCAGTGGACAGTGGGTGGTGGGCAGTACGGGGTCCAGCTGACCGTGCCAACACCCCCCTGTCCTAGATGCCCCATGGTGTACCCACTGCAAGGAGATGGCACCGACCTGGGAGGCACTGGCTGAGAAGTACAGGGACCACGAGGACATCATCATTGCCAAGCTAGATGCCACAGCCAATGAGCTGGAAGCCTTCCCTGTGCATGGCTTCCCCACCCTCAAGTATTTCCCTGCAGGGCAGGGGCAGAAGGTGAGGCAGCACCCCACCTTCTGTGGTCCGAGTCCTGAGACGGAGATGGGCACGACTTTAGAGTGAGGCCTTGGTGGGTGGGTTCTGGGATGGGCTGTCTCAGAGTACAAGGTTAGTGAGTAAGGGGCGAGGCCTGGGGTCAGACAGGGTCTCGGCTAGGGGGGGGCCTTAGATGGTTGAGTGTGGGGTGGGTGTGGCCTGGCCAGGGCATGGGCTAGGAGGACTTGGCATATCCTCCAGACCCTCCTGTGCCTCCTCAGGTGATTGACTACAGAGGTGCCAGGGACCTGGAGACCCTTTCCAAGTTCCTGGACAATGGGGGCAAGCTACCTGAAGAGGAGCCCACCGAGGAGCCCTTAGCCCCCTTCCCGGTGAGTGCCTCTATCCCAGGGTTCCAGGCTTCTGGACAAGTCTTTGGATGGGTGGTTGCAGGGCCGACTAAGCAGGGCTGGGCTGGAAGCTGCACCTGTGACCCTCTCCAGGAGACAGTAGCCAACTCCACCGTGGAGTCCAAGGAGGAGCTGTAGCCGCCCCACCAGAGCTGGGGAGCCGCCGCCTCGGGTGCCTGGGAAGTCGTGGGCACTGAATAAAGAGCTTTAGCCCTGCGCTGTGTGTGGTTCCTGAGCAGGGCTGGCCCCCAGCCCTTGACTTTGGCCTAATCTCAGCCTCCTGGGGTTCCAGGCTGGATGGGGCCTAGACCTTACTCTAAGCCCTCCTCAGCGGATCCCCGGCTCAGGTGTGAGTCTGGGTCCCCACCTGGGCAGGAATGGGGGACATATTGCTGCCAGCTTTGGACCCTCCCTCTCCAGTGCTCTGCCACCTTGGCTCCACAAGACACCCCATTCCCGAGACCTGTGGATGCCAGTGTGACCTTGCTGCTGAGGCCTGACATGCACTGTGCATGCCAGGCCAGGAGAGAGGAGACAGGCCACATGTGCCCGAAGCTGGCCGAGGGCGGTGCTCCCCCACCAGGCCCCACTGACGAAGATCTGTATACTCCACAGCCAGGGGAAGTTCTAAACTGATTTTATTTCATTATTATCCAAGTACCTTTGAAAAGATAATTGTACAAGTCAGCGCATGAAAAATGGGCTCGGGGCAGCCCCCTGCTGGCCCTAGCCTGAGAAATGTACATATTTACATGGGCCCATAGAAAGGAGGGGCCCGGGACCCACTGAGCCAGCGCTGTGGAAACTGAGGGTGGAGAGGGAGCAGTGAGGTGCCCCATTGCCGGATCCACACAGTGGCAGCAAGAGACAAGCTGTGTTGAAGGCACTCCGTGACATGTACAATTTAGAGGCCCCAAGGGCCCCCTGAGCCCTGGGCCTGTCTTGGGCCCAACAAGGGCGGGGCATGGCGGGCGAGTCCTGAAGGGAGAAGCAGAGCCGGTGGTGTGAGCGCCCTCGGCAGGGGTGCACCAGAGGGTGGGCCTATGGTTAGCGGCAGGGGCCCGCTGGGAAGGTCATCAAGGCGGCCCCATGTTGGGCTCCCTGCTTGCTTGGGCAGACTCTCAAAGTAGTGCTGTGGAGGAGTGGACGGGCCTCCCCGCCGTTGGCAGGCAGACAGATGCCTGTGTGACCACTTAGCGGGACTCCGCTCACCTGGACACATGGCCCAAAGCGGTGGGCGACACAGGGCAGGCAGTCCCTGGCCTTACACAAGGAACCGTGTGTCTGCACACACGTGAGAGCACCTGACGTGGCACAGCCCTTGCTGGCTCTGCGCAGCCTTCCCGGCCCCCGCCCGATGAGAGGGCGGCCTGGTGCAGAGGCCTGGCCTGCCGGTCAGTCCACCTTCTCAACCTTGCCGATGACCTTCTCCTCGAAGACAGGCAGGACGGCCTCATCGTCCCGAACCTCCTCAAACACCACTCCACAGTCAAACTCGTCGCTCACTTTCTTGAAGTAGTATCTGGGGGTGGGGGGCGGGGTGAGGGTCTGTCCACTCCTCTCCTGCCCAGACCCCACACCCTCGGGGCCTCCCAACCTTTGAGCCAGGTGGCCCCTGGCCCCACACAGGCACAGCTCTGGGCGGCCACACTCCAGACACATCGTGCAGGGCACGCGAGCTGGTTCTGCCTGGTGCGCAGCGCGGGGCATTGACAGAGGACAATAACCACATGCGGGGTCCTCCGCCCTGGCCTCTAGAGGGCTGTGGGCAGAAGCGGGCAGGTTCGGGGCTTCTGTTTCCTGAGGGCTGAGCCTGTCATCTCCGTCAGGGTGCTTTGCCTGCCTGAAGGCCCCAACAGAGGCCTGTGGAGCCCAGGCCCTTCTCCGGCAGCCACTCCTACCATTTCCAAAGGGTGCTCTCTCACCACTCAGTGGACAGAGAAAGCCGCTTGCCGGAGGCCATGGTGGACCAACCCCAGCTAAGACCCCAGGTGAACCCTCCTCCTACAGTGCTTACCCAGGAGCCTTCAGCGGCGGGTCTCAGGCTGGCAGGGCCAAGCAGCTTTAAGGGGGGGTGGGGGGCCCTGGCTTCTGTGTCCAGTAAAAATGGGTTGAATCAGAAGGCTGGAGACAAGGCCAACGCAGGTCAGACCGGCATGGGGACCGACAGACCACTGTGTTTGGCCCTATTTTCCCACCTTTAAGGTAGGGACTGTCCAGACCCCTCAGCTGGCCTGGAGGCCTCAATCACCTAAGGCTGGGATTTGGGGCTGGAAGCCTTGAGGCTGCCCACGCCTCACACAACGAGGCGCTTCCACCAACAGCTCAGGGTTGGTTGGGTAAGCAGGTTCAGGGTCGGGGGGAACGAGGACTCGTGGGATAAGAACGGCAGGAACAGGGTCCCCAGCACTCAGCACTACCTCCTGGGGAACATACCTGCTTATCACGACCCCAGCCCTGCATTCTCACCTGTAGTTGCCTTTCTTGGTCAGCAGCTCCTTGAACTGGCCCAGGGTAACCGCACGGCCCCTCACCAGGGTCCGGTAGGGGATAGGCTCCCCGCAGAAGTAATAGGCCACAACGATGCTGTCACACAACTGGGAGTTCCCGCCACCCGCCTTCCTCTGCGACTTCGTCCTGGAGGCAGAGACACAGTGGTCATCGCTGGGTTCAGAATGCCGCAGGGCACCTCCCAACAGCTCTCTGGCCGCGGGCTGCCCAGGAAACGATGGGCCGAGGCCTGCAGGGGTCAGCTGCAGCACAGAAATGCTGTGCATCCACAGGCCCGTGTCCATCCCGCCATCCAGCCGCATCCAGCCCCCGGGGCCCTTGCCCCGCGTGGTATCTCAACCCAGGGCTCCAACCCTGCGCCAAACCCACGCACAAAGACACACAGCATGGACACCAGTGCACCTCCCACCCCCATTCGCCCCGCAGCGCCTCAGCTCACCTGCCACCCTCCTCCATGCCCTGGAAAGTCCCAGGTCTCACTGTGGCCTGAACTGGCTGATGGGCAGCACCCCCAACCCAGGCCATGTGAAAGGAGGCCAGCAGGCCTCTCGGGTCTTGAAGCCACGGTGGGCCCTTCCACCTTCTTCTTAGGTGGCTGGGCCACCAGAACCAATGCAGCCCCTGCCTCTGGGCTGGACTTCACCTCCTACATCCTAGTAAAGCTGCCCCCGAACTTCACAAACATGGGAGGCCCGACACTGGAGAAACAGAATCTTGACGATTTACATGGACCTGCCCCACAGCAGAGAGCCTGTCCAAACACCAGAAGCAGCATCCAGCCAGATTCCAGAGAAGGGTGTGAGGCCAGCACCCTGGGTTGGGCTCTCACCTGATGGGTGCTGAGTAGCCATTCTGTGTCTGGGACAGGGAGCACTTCCTGTCCCCAAATTGTCCCTGGTCCTTGTGACCTCTCTGGAATTGCCCGAGTACACATGGGGACTTTGTGTACCCTTTGGTTCCCGCCAGCTGGGCGTGGTGGGAAGCTTCCTGTACCAGTGTCACATCAGGAAGGCCACCTGAGCTCACAGTGGGCTCTTCTCTCCCTGGGGACGCTCCTCTCCCTGGTGTTCCTGGACACATACTGCAGTCACTTAACCTGTGTGGCTGCTCACCGCACCAGCCACCCTGCGCGACGCCTGCTTCCTTCCCTTAGTCCTGAAACCTCAAACCCAGCCTGTCCTGGGAGCCCACCTGGATGGTCCCGTATGGACCTGTTTTCTCCAGAAGGGAAGCAGGTTCCTACCCCTCCAGGCCCCACCTGATGGAGAGGCTCTGAGCCGGCTGGCATTACCTGGGGTGACCTGGTGAGGGCTGAGGTAAGAGACCCATTTTGCCCTGTCTGTAACAGAAATACAGGGATGGGGCGACCAGGCACTGTCTGCATGTGGCCCGCTGCTCCCTACTGTCCACCCTACTCCACACGAAGTCAGGGAGTGGACACATCCCAAGTGAAAACAGCCAGGCTTGCCGTGCACACAGCTTCTGGCCAACTGGTGCTGCCACTTTCTCTTAGTGGCGTGTCAGGGGAGTGACCGTGGCTCTCAGATCCCAAGCCCTGGCTGGGAATCACAAGGATAGTAAAGGCAGGCAGGGGAATATGGCCAGAGTGCAGGAGACAGAGTGGAACAGACCTCCTGTCTAACTTGTCAGTCATCTGTCACCACATGGTCAGTGTGTCCCCTCTGACAGGGACAGGAAGGACAGGCCTGGGAACAACTTGCAGCCCCAGCTCTTCCAGTGCGGTGCCCGGGCTCCCGCCCTGGGAACAGATGCCGCTGCTCCACAGCCCCTGGCCCACAGTGCAGGCGGGCGAGCAGTACGAGAGGACCCACGGGGGACGCACGTACTCTGTCTCGGAGAGCTCCGTGTCGGACACTGCTGGCACCACGCTCAGCACGGGCGTGCACACCGGCCTGACGCAAGAGCGCCCCCGCTGGATGACCTCCTGCACATACCTAGGGAACAACCGCGTCAGTGAGCCACACAGGCCTGGGGCAGGGCTGCCTCCACACTCCGCGGTGACAACAGGGCGAGCAGGCGGAGCAGACGCTCCCCAGAGACTCCGCCACCACTACGCAGGGCTTCCACTGTGAGACCAGCACACCCTTTCTGGGTGGTGAAGCTGTCAGACCAGTGAAGAAACAGATGCTACCTTCATCAGTCAGGTTCCCCAGATTCTTCGTTTGTGGTCAGAGCCCTCCTGGTCCCTGGAACACACTTTGGGGAGCCCCTCCTCTGAGGGGCTAGGATTCTGTCATTTCATTCACATCAAGAGGGTCTGGCCTCTTCCCTGTGGGTGCAGCTCTTCCCACTTGGCACTCTGACGTGGGCCTGGGTCCTGGAGCATGGTCACTGTTCTGTGCGCAGCAGCCAGAGTCCTGTTCTGGGGCTCACTGCCCAGCAGCTTCTCTCCAAGTGGCCATCCACCCTGGGCACAAGCTGTGTGGCCTTAACAGTAACTTTTGCTCTGACTGACTTAAGTGGGGTCACCCCACAAAGAGCTTGGGGAGGCCCAGAACTTCCACTGCCACCTCCAGACCTCTGCTCTGTGGCCATTCACTAAAAGGCCCACATGCACTCAACCGGCAACACGTGGAGATGCCAGAGCCACTGGCTGAAACCCCGCAGGTGTCTCACCCTCCCAAAACATGTCACAGAATGACTCCACTGGCCACAGATAGACGACGCTATTGTGAGGGACCGGCTGGGTGCTGGTAGGAAGAGGGAACTCGAGCCCTACTCCCCAGAGATCACAGCAAAAATGACATCCCAGGAAACCCCTGGCAGAGGAAAGAGTCCCAGCCCTCTGCTGCCCCATCGGCCTCCGGGCCACAGGCGTCCTGCACACAGCTGGCCGGCTCTATGCTGGCTGAACAAGGTCGCAAGGTGAGACAGTTGGCTGTAAAAAACACGGTCACCTTCAATGACCAGGGGACACCTTCAGACTGCCACCTGTATCCAAGACGGGTGATGGGAAGAGTGGGCACCTGACACCAGCTTCCACAGAGCAGCGTGGCCCCACACAGTGAGGCCCACAGGCAGAGGAGCCGGGAACTGGGCGACTGAAGACAGGGCACGGGGAGCTAGTGCATCTGAGGAAACAGGGGCTGTGGTGCCAGGCCCTGGTGCGAACTACCAGTTCCAGGCCCCTCGGAAACACTCATCGCCTGGGGGTTCCAATGAACCAGCACGTCTGGGAAAGTGGCCTCAAAGCCCAGTGAAAGGGTCAGGGAAGTCCCTCCAGTCCCCGTGCTTCCCCGGAGGAGAGAACAGGGCCTGGGGTCTCCCCAGGAGCTTTATACCCGCACACATCTCAGCACGGTTTACCGTCCTACCTGCAAACGGCACTGGGTAGGGCTCCTGAATGGACGCAGCCAGGACCCCCGGGACCAACACCTCTGACTCAGCCTTCGCAGCAACCAGTGGTGACCTGACTGTGTGACCTGCAGCAGTTCCATGCCACTAAGGGGACCCCCTGGCCTCCCACAAAGACCAGGGGCAAGTGAACACTCAGAAAGCAGAGCAGGCACACTCAGGGGAAAGACTTTCCCCAGGACAATGTGATGACCACCTGCCCTCCTAGCCCTTGGTCGCTCAGCAAGGCTGTGTGGAAGACAATGGAAGGAAAGCTCACTACTGCTGGTGGGCACCCAGGGTGGCTCTATGTATGAATCTCAGGCCTCAGGGCGTTCCACCCGAGTGTAGCCACCGTACCTGGAGGGGCCCTGCTCTCCCCCGTGGCCCTGTACCTCTGCTTTGAGGGCAATTTGCTGGCTCTCTTCTCTTCCTCCTCCAGGCGCCTGCGGGCCTCTTCCAGCTGGGTCAGAGGGTTGGGGGCCGGGTTGGGTGGCATTGTGGGGTCTTGAATGAAGAGATGAGAGGGCTGGACAGAGTTCCGGAGCTGAGCGCTGACCCAAGGGTGCACGGCTCCAGGACGCTCGATGGACAAGGGCCTGGAGCTCTCGTGAACCTGCTGCTTCTTCGCTCCAGACGACCTTTGGGGGCAAGAGAACAGAAGGGGCACAGCCTGAAACCCCAGGCCATAGGCAGGCATCGGGAGCTGGAAGGAGCCAGCAGCAGAGGCTGAGCTCAGCACCAGCCCTTGGATGCCTGGGACGGGGGGCCCTCGTGCCCTTGGCCAGTGAAAGTCACGTGACCTTCAGTAACTTCCTTCTATACTATATGACACAAACGCTCCTTTCTTTTGAGATTTTAAAAAATATATATTTTATTGATTATGCTATTATAGTCGTCCCAATTTTTCCCCCTTTGCCCCCTCCTCCTGGTACTTTCACTCCCTCCAGCAACTTGCCGCTTAGTTCATGTCCATGGGTCGTGCATTTAAGTATTGGCTTCTCCATTTCCTATACTGTTCCTAATCTCCCCGTCTATTTTGTACCCACCAATTACGCTTCTTCAATCCTGTGTCTTTCCCTGCACCCCCTCCTACTTCTCCCCACCGGTAACATTCCAAATGATCTCCGTGTCTGTGATTCTGTTCCTGTTCTGGTTGTTTGCTTAGTTTGTTTTTTAGATTCAGTTTTTGTTAGTTGTGAGTTTGTTGCCATTTTAATGTTCATAATTTTGATCGTTTTTGTTTTTTTTT
Source organism: Macrotus californicus (assembly GCA_007922815.1). Lineage (NCBI taxonomy): Eukaryota > Metazoa > Chordata > Mammalia > Chiroptera > Phyllostomidae > Macrotus > Macrotus californicus. Next base: position 110,291 of record VMDR010001646.1, read on the forward strand.
CCTTTGTTTTTTAAAGAGATGGGAAAGAAACATCAATGTGTGGTTGCCTCTCATGTGGCCCCCACTGGGACCTGGCCTGCAACCCAGGCATGTGCCCTGACTGGGAATCAAACCAGCAACCCTTTGGTTTGCAGTCCAGTGCTCAATCCACTGATTCACACCAGCCAGGGTGATCTTCTTCTTAAATAAGTCCCTATAACATTTCATGTAATAATGGCATGCACACTTTAAAAAATAATATTTTAAGATTTTATCTATCTATTTATTTATTTATTTTTAAAGAGGGGAAGGGAGAGAGGAAACATCAATGTGTGGTTGCCTCTCGAGCGCCCCCTACTGGGGAACCTGGACCGCAACCCAGGCATGTGCCCTGACTGGGAATTGAACCAGCGACCCTTTAGTTCACAGGTGGGTTGGGTGCTCAATCCACTGAACCACACCAGCTAGGGTTCAAAATTTTTTTTTTTAATTTATGGATTTTACTTTATTTTTTAAAGATTTTATTTATTTATTTTTAGAGAGAGGGGAAGGGTGAAAGAAAGTGAGGGAGAAAAACATCAGTGTGTGGTTGCCTCTCACGCGCCCACCCAACTGGGGACCTGGCCCGAAATCTAGGCACGTGCCCTGACTGGGAATCGATCCAGCGACCCTTTGGTTCGCAGGCTGGCACTCAGTCCACTGAGCCACACCAGCCAGGGTACAAAAAACTTTTTTAATTTACTGACTTTAGAGAGAGAGAACCATCAGCTTGTTGTTCCATCCACTTATGTATTCTTTGATTGATTCTTGTATGTGCCCTGGCTGGGGATTGAAGCCACAATCTTGGTGTATCAGGTTGACACTCTAACCAACTAAGCTACCCGGCCAGGACTACACTTTTCTTGTAACTTATTTTTAACAAATTTATTGATATATAAATCAAATCAGCCCTGGTTGGTGTGGCTCACTGGACTGAGCACCAGCCTGCGAACCAAGGGGTGCCGGTTTCATTCCCGGTCAGGGCACATGCCTGGGCTGCGGGCCAGGTCCCCATTTGGAAGCGTGTGATGGGCAAAAAGTTGATGTTTCTCTCATATGCTGATGCTTTTCACCCCTCTTTCTCCCTCACTTCCACTCTGTCTAAAAATAAATATTGTGAAAAACATTCCACAAAACCCAAGCTCATACTGCAATGGGCTGAACGTGATCCCTCTGAATTCTGGCTTCCACTGTACGTGTTTTGCAGGAAGACGGCAGGTGGGGCCGTGCCACGCAGCACACTGGCCAAGCAGCTGTAGAGGCTCCCCATCGGGTCCTGCGCACCTGTGCCTGCGCCCCCAGGGCACCAGGCACTGCTTACCCGTGGCCGGCCTTCCTGTGCCTGCTGATCTCCTTCTCCCCCTCGATGATCCACTGCATGATCTTCTGGTTCTTCTCTGCGTCCTCTGAAGGGCCTGGCACCTCAGCACTGGTACTCTTCCCTGACTCGGCCTTCTTGGCATTTCTTTTGGAGGTCATGCCGGCCTTCCCACTGCAAAAGCAAGACCTGGGAGTCACCCACTGACTTAACCTGGCTGTCATTGGATGGCTGGCCACCTGTGCTCCACACCCTGTATGGCTCCCTAAATGGGAAGTCCTCGGCCAAGTGGTGCATTCTAGCAGCTCTGTGGGGTTACAGGGTTTTTTTTCAGGTGACTCCATGGCAAGAAGTGAAGGAATGAATCTAAAAGCCTCATTGGCTAGGTGGGCTGGTGCCCCACATGGACCAGCCCCCCAGGCAGAACCCTGGCACCTGTTCCCGGTGCCTGAGCTCCTGGCCACAGGCCTGCAATCCCTGCAGCTAGCCCTGGTTTAGTGACTTGTAAAGGGGAACTCCAGCCTAGAAAACCAGAACAGAGTCCATGGGAGACGACCTCTCACTGAGACCTCTTCCTCCCGGGGAATAGATGCGTGTCCCTCATGGACACAAGCCCAGGGACAAAGGATCCACAGCCCCAATTTCAAACTGTGACTCAGGCCACCAAAGACACTTACTTGTAGGCCAGGCTGTCACTGGCATTGGGGGTGGAGCCCACGTTCTCTAAGTGGCTTCGGGTCTTGGCTGTATGGCTGTGCAGCTCTGGGCCCCATGCGAAGCTGCTCTGGACCCGGCGAGCGGCCTCGACCTCTGCCTGTTCCTTGGGCCTGGTCACACCATGGTGGCTGTGGTGGTGGCTGTGCCTGTGGAGGTGCATGCCAACTGCCTCCAGCTTTGCCCCCAACTTGGGCGCGTGCTTGCCATGCCCCAGAGGTGCACCTCCCAGCACCCCAGATATCTTGGGCATGTGTATGCTGTCAGGGGAGCGGTGGCCAGGCCCAGGCGACTGGCAGCCGGGAGTCCTCATGACCCGCTGCACGTGCTCGTCCAGGATGCTCTCGGGGTTCTCCTCATGCGCATCTCGCAGCCCCATGCAGCCCACATCTGCATAGCGGGGTGGGAAGTTGTGCCAGGCTGGGGCCGAAGGCAGCTTGTGACTGGCCCCTGGGGGTGCAGAGGACACATCGCCATCCTCACCTTCTTCTTCCTGTAGGGACAAGGCCATACATCACCTCTTGGCACCTGCTGGACCAAGGAAACCTCACACCTGGGGAAACGAACAACAAATAAGAAACCACCACCAAACAAATACAAAGCTGATCAGTGCCATGTCCTGGGGGTCAGGAGCCCTGAGCCCAGGATGAGGCAAGGGCCAGGGGAGGTGCCAGAGGTGTTGCCCGACTCCCGAGAGCCTTTTCTGCCCCTGCTGGCCCCTGAGCAAGCTCTGCTGGGCTGCAGGCCAGGGCGTAGATGGGATTAAGGACAGGAAGCTGTGCTCACCCACGAGTGTGCAAGGACATGCAACTGCCATGCACCGATGCTTCAGGGAACACACCAGAGAAGCCTCCACACTGGCTTAGTTTTCCTTTATACTTCTCAGTAAAGATTTTTGTTTTCTTATGGTTAATAAATTTTCCCATTCCTCAACTTTATTGCCCTGTTTTCCATAATGTCTTCAAAGGGAATATGGCCCATGTACAGAAGAGCTCGTTTTTTGTTTACCTTACCATGTTTCTTGATAAATTCCCACATTAAACTAATTGCATTTTATTCAATTCTCTGAGTATTAACATAACCATATGTGTAAACATAAACGTTTTGTCCCTTTAATTCCAAAAGATACAGCTCTTATTTACTTTCTCATCTTACTGAATTGTCCAAACCAGAGCAATGTTGAGCAAATTTGGTGATAATTGAAAAGGGTGAGGAGGGACAAAGCTGCACCTGAACTTTAATTAAAAAGATCTCCAAAAGTTCACCACACAGCTTCTCACTAAAGTATCTACATGTCATTAGTTCAGGCTCAGGGTAGAACACGGCACCAAAGAGGGCAGAGAGCGACAGAAGGGGACTCACAGATGGAGGGTCAATGCGCCCTCTCCTGGGCACAGCTTGCAGCCACCTCTGCAGAGACTTGGACCCGGGCTCCCACGCCCCATCCCATCACCCCTCTGCTTTGCAGGGCTGAGGGACCAGGAGCCTTTGCACTGAGGGGTCTTCCCAGGGCACTGAACGTATTGAAGCCACTTACTCCCAGGCAGCAGCAAGCAAGAGGAAAACTGCAAATCCCGGAGAGGTGCGGGTGCCAACCTTGAGCTGAGATCTAGTTGCACTTAGAGATTTGCGTATGTTAAGAATTAAATGTTACAGTTTTGAAATGTTATAGATTTATTTAACTGTTCAGTTAATAGTTTTCATTTCCCTTCTTTTTAAAGTTTTTATTTATTTATTTTTAGAGAGGGGAAGGGAAGACAAAGAGAGGGAGAGAAACGTCAATGTGTGGTTGCCTCTTGAGCGCTTCCCATCAGGGACCTGGCCCTCAACCCAGGCATGTGCCCTGACTGGGAATCAAACCAGCAACCCTTCGGTTCGCAGGCCGGCACTAAATCCACTGAGCCACACCAGGCAGGACAATAGTTTTAATTTTCTTGTTTGCTTTTATTTTCAAAATTTTACAATAAAAAGTTATTTAAAAATTCTGTAGTTATTTCTTTTAAAAAAGGACTATTATTTATAGCATGATATATTTAGTTTATAAAACAATTCTCTGGGTTCTCTTCAAATCGTATAAATCTTTTATTTTTATTTTTAAATATTTTATTTATTTATTTTTAGAGGGAAGGAAAGGGGAGAGAGAAGCATGAATGTGTGGTTGTGTCTCACGTGCCCCCACGGGGGACCTGGCCCACAACCTAGGCATGTGCCCTGACTGGGAATTGAACCAGTGACCTTTGGTTCACAGGCCTATGCTCAGCTCACTGAGCTACGCCAGCCAGGGCTGGTTTTTTTTAGATTACAAAATCACACACGGGAACAGAGACTGCACTGCCAGCTGCTGCACAGTGCGCCGCACCCGAGGACGAAGGGGAGCCTGTGGGAGCAAACCCACTGGAGCAGCGTTGGGTCTGGACACCCAAACCCAGGTCTGGGCACACGTGTCTGGAGGCTGCCACAACTGCTGCCTGTGGAAAGCCCACCTGAGCTTGAGGCTGTGTTCGGGCCGACTGGGTCCTGCACTGACAATGGAGAAATACAAAGGGCTGTTGACTGGAACGTTTTATCAAAGAACAGTGTGCTGGGACCAGCCTCTCTCCTGAGAGCTGGTGGTGGTTCCAGGCTCAGCCGCCTGGCACCTACCAACGACACCACAGAGAATGGAAACACCTGCGTCAGACATCCGAAAAGCACCCTGAACACGCACAGCCACAGCTACCTTCACAACGTCTTGCCCAAAATGTTGACCTGCCAGGAAACACACACACAGCCGCTGAGCCAAGACTAGAATCTTGACAGAACAATTATGACAGCTCAATTCTATAGCAAAAAGGTGGTGAATACTTCCTTTCTTAGACTTCTTTTAAGAAACTTTACACACATGTGCCCTGGATGGTGTGGCTCAGTGGATTGAGCGCCAGCCTGGGAACCAAAGGGTCGCCAGCAGTTCGATTCCCAATCAGGACACATGCCTGGGTTGAGGGCCCGGTCCCCAGTTGGGTGTGTGTGAGAGGCAACTGATGGAGGTTTCTCTCCCTCTCTGTCTCCCTCCCTCCCCTCCCCCAATAATAAATAAAGAAACATACACATGCCCTGGCTGGGTGGCTCAGTTGGCTGGAGCATCATCTCATACACCAAAAGGTTGCACGTTCGATCCTGGTAAGGGCACACACAGACTTAGGTTGCAGGTTCGATCCCCAGTGGGGGCACATATAGGAGGCAACTGATTAATGTTTCTCACACCAATGCCCTGCCCCCACCAAGGTCAATAAGCATCCTCAGGTGAGGATTAAAAAAAGGAGGGAATGTTACAGGCGTCATTTCACGAGCACATTTGTTTGAAGGGTTGTTAAGGCGACATGCTGGGGGACCCTCACACACAGAGTGCTGATGCCACGGACAGGCTGCAAGACACACGAAGACACCAGCTTTGTCACAGCATGCAAACTGGGAATTAGCTCCTGCTACAATGTTCCGTATTTCATGGGGACTCTGTTCCCTATGTTTGTTTTTTCAGAGAAGGCTATTAAAATGCTAAGTATTCCTTCAATTACTCAATTAAGGCCTCTGATGGACCTGAGGAAAAAAGCTGGCCCCGGTGAGTGCACACCCAGTGTCCTGGGCTCCTGACACATGGTCTGACTCTGACCCGGGGCCCCAGAGCCACTCCCTCCAGGTCAAGGAAGTCTCGCCCTTGCCCTCCTGAGAACGCAGCATGGTGGGGTCCCTGCTGAGTGACCTTGGGCAGATCAATGAATTGTGGGAACTGTGGGGAGGACAGCTGGTCAGCACATGTGAAGCCCTTAAGCTGGCATCTGCTCTGCTGGAGTGAGGGTCACCCGATCACCGTAAGAGAAGGACAGTCCGGAAAAGATGCTGGTAAGAAAAATTACGTATGCTTTCTGCAAGAGCACTGAAACTGCTTTCCTACACGTTCCCTCCTGGAGCTCACCACCGTCCGGCTACTCATCTTATCTCAGCTCTGTCTTCCCGGGACCCGCCACAGACCTCAGGTTCTGACGTGTTATCTGACTTCCAGTCAAGACAGCAGCTTGGACAGACACAGCTTGTCTTTCTGCACAACCACATCAAAATGACAACTAGACATAGAATCACCATCTCTCAGGAACAGCGGGAACCGAGCTGAATGGGCCTGACAATACGGAATTAAAGAAAACACATCCATCCACACGGGTAGGAGGGGTGCACATGCAAAGCAGGCTGGTCCCACACACACGTGGATAAAAATTGGGGAGGGATATCTCAGGACAAGGAGTCCCAGTCCCACACCAGGCCCCGAGCCCAGGGTTCCAGTGCCAGGAAGATAAGTCCCCACAATGTCTGGCTGTAAAAACCAATGAGGATTGAGTTGATGGAAGAAACTGCTGGAGCCCAAATCAGTTCCCCTTATAGAACCCACACACGGACTCATCTACGCAGACTCACCCCCTCTTGAGCTCAGCACCCGGGTAGCAGCTTGAAAGGCACTAGCAGTATACAGAGAGGAACTGGCATCAAGGCGAGCAGAGGTCATTGTCCCTTTTCTGAGCCCTCCCCTCGCAGAACCAGTAGGCGGTGCCATATCTGAGACTCCGTCAACCTGGCTAACACTGTTTGACCCACCTTGGAGATCCCCAGAGACTATGTTCTACCCAATTTACAGTCCCACCCAAGGTGTTTTTCCATAAGAATGGCTGGTCGTGGCTCCTGAATCCTATCACACAAGCAACAGCTGCTTCAGTGAGCTGTAGCAGCAGCCAGCCTAGATCCACAGCTCGGCTTCACTGGGGAATCTCTAAGCCCAGCACAAGTAGCAGCCGTCACA